>LPNX011027656.1:0-79210 GCA_001517045.1 Pseudotsuga menziesii | reverse complement strand
TTCCTGCAGGATTGCATGCACCAAAATTCAGAATTTTGAAGAAGAAGAAAACTGTGCATCTACCGTCTCGATTGACCATAATTTTGGATCTGATATGAATCTTATTGGATCTGATATGATCTTATATGGATCTGATCTAATATATCTTGGTTCAAAATTTCAGGTTCATAAACCTTCAGTACTGCTTGTAGCTGTTCTCATCAACGGTGTGAAGAAACAAGTACCGCAAGTCTCCTACAAAACTGCTGCTGGGGATTTGATTTCATTTCACAGTTTTGGATCTGTTGTGAAATTATTTAGATCTGATTTACATTCTGATCTGATATTATTTTGTTCATATTTTAAAATCCAAGAGCTTTCAGTCATGCTTGTAGCTGCTCTCACCACTTCTGGTGTGAAAAATCAAGTACCACAGTTCTTCTTCAATTTTGCTGATGGGGATTTGGTGTTAGTTTGCTCTTATGAGGTTACTGATATTTTATTTTGTGATTCATTATCTATTTCAGAATCCATATCAGATTATGGAGCTCAAGCATTCGCTCTCCAGAGTCCCAGGGATTCTCTACCTTTGGTCACAAGCTCATGTCCTCACAAAACTAGTAAAGAGGAAGACATTCTGCATCCGCATGGACACTTGCTCCTAAT
The DNA here is from genome assembly GCA_001517045.1 of Pseudotsuga menziesii. Taxonomy (NCBI): domain Eukaryota; kingdom Viridiplantae; phylum Streptophyta; class Pinopsida; order Pinales; family Pinaceae; genus Pseudotsuga; species Pseudotsuga menziesii. Next base: position 78,565 of record LPNX011027656.1, on the reverse strand, counting down.
ATTTGGGGCTGGTTTTACCACTCATGGTTTGTTGTTCAAGGTTGCAACATATCAGTTTCTTGAGTGTTCCACACATGGTTTGAATCCTCAAGAACCTTTGCTCTCTCTTCAGATGATTTCAGTTGCTCTACATGGGTCCAGTTTTCACCGTGCAGCTACTTATCTTTCTGATTCAGTTGAGTGCATTGTTTTTCTTCCAAAGTGGAAGATTCCTCTAGACATATTCATTTAGTTTGGATTCAGAGGTTCACATGCACAATCTCAGGATGTTGCTACATAGAAGAACCAATTCTTGATTTACTGCTTAGTTTGAGGGGGGGTATTTTTCCCATGAGGTTTTCTCCGTTTCCTTGGTTATATTAAGCAGTTACTTTATTGTACAGGGTGACCTATGGCCTTTGTTGCTAGGGCCCTAGCATTTTATGCATCTATGTTTTCTAACTCTTCCTGAGTATATCTTAACGGGGGGTGTTGGAGACATTTACCATCATACTCACTATTTCGGTCAAATTGGCCTAGTTAAACCACTATCCTAAGTTTAATTGACATCAGTGGAGCATTAATTACCATCATCCCAGTCACTCCCACGCCTACCTACAGTCAAGGAGGCTAACTTAGCCTTCTCCTACAGTCAAGGATGATAACTGGAGCACTCCAGGGGTGATCTGTGTGACATTAATGCACCTAATTGCTAACTGGTTGTTACTTTCAGTTCAACAAGTCAGTTACAGTCAGTTAAGGCGCCTCCATTCATTAAATATATTATTTAATGATTATTTTATTATTATTTAATGAACTGGAGTTAACAAGGCGCCTCCACCAACTTCTGATGGTCAGTTCAGCTTCAGTTAACTTCATCAGGGTTCATTGGAGTCATGCAGGACTAGCACTTGATGGTTGGATTGCTATGACATGTGTTTGATCTCCTTCAGTTGAGATTCAGTCATTTATTGCACTCTGACTTCAGTTAGGGTTTGGTGAGTCAATTAGGGTTTTAGTCAAGTGGTTAACTGAGTGAGATTGCATGGCAAAGAGTCAGTTAAGCTAGACTCACTCATTGAATTCGAATTGTCCCTTAGGTATTCGAATTCTTCATGGAGTTAAGCTATTGCTCTGCATGGAAATTGTAACCCATTATTGTTTATAAAATATACAGAGAGGAAACCTATTCTGGTTCCAGTTATTTCCAATTCATGAGTATTTGTTAATTATTCTTTGATGATTTTGATTCCTAGTTCCTAGATCATGTGCAAGAATTAATACCACACAGATCCCAAAGACTTCAAGGATTTTAGCTTAGTAACCAACTTTTTCATAGTGTCAAAAAACTCCTCAACCCAGAAGGAAAGCCAAGAAGTACGAACCAGATCGGTGAAATCTGAATCTCTAAGCCAAAAATGATTGAATTTGAAGGGGAATCTCTATGAGGAGGAACACTTTTCAAATTGAAAAAAAAAATAGTTATATGATCAGAAATTGTTGAATGTAAGACCCAAGATTGAAAACTATCAACATTGTCCACCAAAGTATCAGTAACAATAACACGACCCAATCTCTTACAAACCCCAAAGTCCCCAGAACGCCCATTCCGCCAAGTAGGAATTAATTTAGTTGGAGGAACATCCATAAGCACGTGTCGCAAAAATAACTGAGAGAAATAGAAACTCAGAGGATACGTCTGACCAAAAAGCCCCTAAGTCTCTGCCTTTGTAAGAGTAAAATTAAGATCACCAGCCAATATGAGGTTTGGGGTGTTCAAAAAACCACTATCTTCCACGCTATTCTAGAATACTTCTCTATTACGATGAGGACCATATAAATTGATACAAGAGACAGGAAAATCAAATTCTTTGAAATAACCTTCCAAAAGGATACCCACACAAGTTTTGAAAGCATGAACCCTACCTTGAGTTGGATTCCATCCTGACAGCAAACCCCCCAAAAGAGCCACAGCGTCAATCACACAAAACTTCCACCCCAGTCGAACCTCCGCAAAGGATAGGATGGCCTACTCGCTCGAGCACATCGTCTCTTGAAAAAAACTAAATCAGGAAGGTGTGAGTCTAACAAATCCTTGAGAGCCCTTTGTTTAGGCGTCCCTCCAAACCCTAGGATGTTAAGGGATACCAGAATCATGGGAAACCCTCAACAGTGAGCTTCACAACTCTAAGTGCTCGAGTAGGAATACAACAACCAGATGAGGGTCCCGACCTAGAAGCTCTTTGATGTGTTGGGAGAGAGGTATGTGGTCTCCCTCAACTGACGCAGAGGCAACCCCAGGCATACTTAGTTGTAAACAAGGGTTTTTAATTTTCTTTGATTTACGGATAGTCACATTTAGATGTCGAATGGAGGAAACATGAGTAATCTATCATGTCCCAAATTTTTCATTGGGTCACAGTGGCCTAATCACATTTGCCATATTCATGAGATTTTTTCAAATTGATGCTAAGGGTCAAATAATTGCCGAGGAAAATTACTAGTTTCCTAGGTTGGGGGTGGAAGCTTTGGGATTTGGAATAAGGGGGACAATAAATGATGTTTGAACATTAGAATGGCATAAATATTTAATAAAGGAGCTAAATAAATAAATACAAGAGAAAACTGAAGTGGCAATGGAGCATGGAGACACGTGGAGACTATGGGGCCCACACAAGCTAGAATTATGTGCCACAGGGCATCCTCCTCTTGAAATTTTGAATCCATGGGAAGACTAAATGTTCTTGGATGAGTTAGAAGGCTAATACACTTAGCCATATGCATCATAGGTCAAATTTGGAAGGAAATGTAACTTACATGGGAGAGGAAGAGTCATTTTGGAGCTAGTGAGACACTTGGACTAGATTCCCTAGCTCTATGACAACGATGATGAAGATGCTATGACAGCTATGACACAAATCAGATATGAAGGCTGACATCTAACATATCTGACATGTCAGGTCGAAATAGAGCATCCAAGAGGGCGCTCATGTGAGTTGGGGAAGCTCAATGGGTTCCTACTCAAATTGGGGGAAGATGGAAGGCTAGGAAAGGGAGGACACACGGTAAATCTTGAGCCCACACCCAAATTCGAATTGGCTTGAGTTTTTGGATGGATTGGTAACCTTAGAAGGCTAAGGATGTTTATAAAATACAGGAATCAACCAAGAGAAGAGATGTTTGTTCATTTAAGAAATTGTCATTTGTGAATTGTGAGAGCTAGTGGATTATTAGTTTTCTTGTCTTAGCCAATTTCGAGAGTGAAAGATTCCCATCCAAGTTGGTGTTTGGAGATGCCACTCAGGTCTTTCATGGAGATTTAATGGAGTTTTATTTGCAGGTATAAGCTATAGGGAAGCTCGTGGTTTCTTCTATTGCGACACTTTCTCTCAACCATTTCCAGTTTTTATTGCATATTCTTGCTCATGGAGGGATTGCGCTTTGGGTGAGCTATTGATCTCTTTGGGGAAGCTTATAATACCCCATTATTTTATGTTCTGATGTAAATTCTCTGTATTTCAAGTTCAGAATACTCTCAGGTCGAAATACTGAAAGATTTCATGTAAAAATGTCAATCAATGAAGAAATAGTGTCATTTCCCCACTATCTTGTTGTGAACCAATGTAATGTTGATGGATTCGAATGGATAAGTAAAATACTTATGGTTTATGGATGAATGGATTGTTATTTCTGTATTTAACAGTTCAGGAGACTCTCAAGTGGAAATACCTAAAAGATTTCATGTATAAATGTTAAACAATGCCATTTCCCCACTACCTTGTTGTGAACCAATATAATGTTGATAGATTTGAATGGATAAGTAAAATAATGATGATTTATGGATGAATGGACTATTATTGATGGATTATATGAGTTTAATGTTCATTACATAAGCATTTGGATTTATTTTGTTGAGTTTCATAGCATTTGGAGAAGTTTGCCTATCATTTCCCCCAAGGTTGAAACTAGTCTTTTTGCATATGATTTAAGGGAGTTATAGCAGACATTAAAAGTTGAATGGTGATGCATATGTATTCATATTGATTTCCTTTACATGTCCCTTTCTTTCATTCAGAAATTCGAGTTGGCTTGAGTGCATTTGGGAAGCCATTATCAGTATTCATTGTGGGGGAATTAGAACCACAAATTACTAGTCAAAACTCCTACCTCAACCAGAATCTTAAACAAGTTTACAGAAGCCTTTAGAGGGTCATAAACCTTCCATAAACATCATATTCAAACCTTAATATCAGTCATATACCTTCTGTGAATATTTGGGAGCATTTGGACCAATTTGGAGTCCTAGACATCAAAACTAGTCAAAGGTCGAAATAGGGAAAAAATGTGAAAAAATTGGTCATTTAATAAAATTTCCAAAAAGGGACATTACATAATCGAAGGTGAAACAACAAGCTTGTCAGAGAAAATAGGGAGAGAAGACCGGAGAGAGGCATCCTGGAAGGTAGGCTCCTTAAGAGGGTTACAAGGATCAGGAACAGTACCCAAGTTGAGTCCCATATGTGGGGTTATAGAAGGTAAAGGTGGTGAGACTGATACTAGGGAAAGCCCAGGATCCAAAATCCCCATCTCAGATTCAGAAAGGGATGACACGGATATAGCCCCAATGTCATCAGTGGCACAAACCAAAAGACATAGAATAGAAGATTCATGGGATACCACCCCCAATGGGACACAAGGATCAATGATCAGAGGCTCTGTCACTGCAGGCACAGACCTAACAGAGAGACCAACTCCCGGAGGCGAAGAAACAACCCGAACAGGTAAAGGATGATTTAAACCATTAACCCTAGCATCCTCCTCCACCAAGGCAATAAAAAATAGCTCAACCTTAGATAAACCTTCATAGACCGTAGGAGAGCTAAAAAGGTCCATACGTGGCGCTACTAAAGAAGGAACTGGAGAGATGTTCAAAGAAGGAAGGGATACGTCCACTGAAACATCACAATCAGACTGAGGTTCAAAAACCTCCAAACCCTGAAGCAGAGATGGACTCTTGCTTTTCATATGTCCTGTAGCATGATATAAATGGAAACGGAAAGGGATTTCATGATATTCCAGGCGTTGTGTGAAGTTGTGGTCCCCCAGAAGATATCCACCTCATCCGGTAATCCAACTAAGACATCCAATTCAACCAACATCGATGCCATTATCTTGTCATATGCACGAAAACAGTCCTCATCCAAGGAGACGAAACATTTGATAGAGTTAGCCAAGCCAATGAAAACATTCTTCAACCAAAGTTGAAATGGAAAAGCAAGCAAAAGTACCCAAAGATGGCGCTTAAAGACTCTTTCTTTCAGTGGATCGAAACAGGTGTGCCATCGACTAAGCACCAAAGAATCCTTGTCGATCAACCATAATAGATGCGGAATCTTCAAAGCGTCTCTTTCTTCTTAAAAAACAAAGATAATCCAACCATTTACTAAATTACTAATAGAAAACACATAATCGATTAAGAGCTTCCAATACATAGTCATCCCATAAATAAAATCTTCCCAACAGAATTTCACATATTCCAACCTACCCATCAAGGCCTTAAAACAAAGGGATTCCCCATCCATAGAAATATCGTGACCAAAACAAATTGGCGTTTTGAAGACAAGGCTTTATACATTTTTTATTCACCACAAGATCGAACTCGATCACTAGTCAAACCGCTGCACCGAGAATTATGAAGAAGGAGAAAGGCAGAAATTTAACTCTATAAGGGTGTGGACAAGCTTGCTACCCGTATTAAATAATTTAACTTTGTATGGGTGTGTCATTACTTTGGTAAACTATAATGACGGTTACACATAAATAATTTGATTTTGTATGGGTGTAGCATTACATTGGGAAATTCTCACCAATAAAATCATAAAGAAAATTTTATCAGTTACATTCAACAAATTTACTTTTCGCTTACTCATTAGATTTAAGACAACTACACTTTAATTATATTGAACCTATGTTATTTAATATATATTTAAATATAAGACAATAATAAAATATATAATATCAAAGTCATTTTTATAGTAAACGAATTTTACTTTTATTTTTAATTTTACTTTTATTTTTAATCTAAACAAATTTAACCATTTGGGACACGACTTCCAAGTCCTCTAGCCTTGTGATATAGGACATGTTTTATTTTAATCAAACATTTATGTTGATAATTATATATAAATGTAAATAATTTCTGATCCCTTCCTCGGTATTATGGAAAATGTCCTGTTGATTAAAAAAATTACGGGACCTTCAATTTTGACCGCATGCTTGTGGCATCTAAACTTGATTCACCATCATTTCTCGCTCTTACAATTAAGTATTCCGACCTTGAGAACATATGAACTGAACACTGTTTTATTTGTCATCTTTCATTTGGGCATATGCATTGGAATATGGAAGCATGCCCTTACCTAGGGGTTTACAACTTTATCCTCCCAAAAACAATAAACAATGATGAACCAAATCAATGTCGCACCTGGAACTCAATAATCAATGCCAGACCAAAGACTGTAATTTGTGACTTGATTTAAAGTTATAAAAGTTAAAGAGCTGGAGCAAATATAAAAAAATACTTCTAAAAATATTGAAAAACCGGTGCGTTTTGCTAAACAGTGGTTAATGGACCCGTACATACAAAGCTCTGCAAGAAAATGCCTTTGCAGGCAAGGCACTGTGGCTCCCCTCTAGTCCATTTCAATATTCTATTCATGGCAGATTTGCCTGGGATGGCGACCGCAGCTTGAAACTTTTATCGGAAAATTTAAAAGAAGGAATCTAAAATATGTGGATTTCATTTGCACAGTGCCCAAAGCCTATTGCATTTGCGGTTTTTTAGACTCTAATTAGTCATATTTAGCCGTTTTCATCAAAAGTTGTGTTACAAAGTTTGCCTGACTAGACAGGGGATGGAGTGGATCAGTGCCTAAAAATAGGACGGCCGAGGAACTGTAAAGACTAATTCAAGGACAATTAAGGGAGATGACAATTCGAGTCCTTACAATAAATTTTGAATTTGAAATCTGAAATAGAATTTTACAATTATTTTTGCAAAATGTCGTCAGAGCATAAAGAAGAAGGAATTTAGCAGAAATGCGAAATATCGACAAAAGCTTTTAGTAAATTTAAGTTAGGTAATGGAATGTCATCTTCTAATGAAAATTTTAATCAAATCTTGCGATAAATTTAAAAAACTTAAATGGAGATGTTCCATTCATATATATAATATATATATATATATATATATATATATTATATTACTAAATTTAAAGAGTTTAAAAGAGATTGTATATTTTCATTGAAAATTCAACAAAATCCTTTGAAAGCTTAAAACAACGGAGAAAAAATTAACCGAGAATTAAATTTAACTGTTATTTTAGCAAAACAAAGGATAAGTTCTTGAGTGTTCAAACGTTCAAAGCTGTGAAGGATCGTTTAAGTAAATTTTCTCTGTTCAATAACGTAAATGCCTATATCTGGACTCTGGATTCTAGAAACATGATGCGGTTTTCAACGGCGTTTTGAGTAATCAAATCTGTCGGACATATTTTGCAGCTTCGAACACGATTCGAGAGGATTCATTTAGCCCCAAATGTTCGCGTTTAACGAAGTTCTAACTTTTTAAAGTAAGTAAAAAGATTTACGTGCTGTATTTTCAGTCCTAGACAGAGTTACGAGCCGAGGAACCGCCGGTAGTCCGTGAACGGTGACAGACATCTGATAAAAGAAAGCATCGGGAAACTAAAAAGATTAAAAAAAATAAAGCAGACTTGAATTGGTACCTGCGGAAGAGGAGGACGCCGGACGGGAACCATGGCTGCAGGCACGCAGGCTGCAACTTTCACTGTCCCGACAGGATCCTTCCAAAAAACAAAGCAATATTCAATTCAAGCTCATCTTTCTCTGAAAATTTGCGTGCATGGCTGCCAATAGCCTGCTCATAATGGAGGAACGACATACTTCAGAAGCTGATTACATTATTGAACAGATTTTTTAAACGAGGACGACTGATACCATTACAGGCTGTCAAGAAAACAGTACAAGAGGTTCGCCAATCAAGGAAGCGAAAAAGGGAAGGCGTGCGGTGATAGATTTGGACAACGCGAACCCCAATACCGGTCAAAGCTCGGCTAATTATGAATCCAAATTTGACTGTTTCACATGATCCTTCGGACAAGTAACATGCTAAAAAACGCTAATGTCTTCCGACTGACTCCGGAAAACAGCTGTTTATCCAGAATTAGCAAACAGAAGAAGCGGGGTTTCAGACACTTATCCGTCGTTATTACACAGCTTTCGTAAAATTAAGGCGCCGACAAATCATTCGTCCACCGAATCGCCTGGGAAACCGAGGTACAGACAAGGCGAAACTAACGCAAAAAAAAACAGAAGCAGCAAAATATGTCCAGAAGGCTTCATTACCTCGAAACGCTGTTCAGTACTGCCTCCAGAGTCCAGACACAGGCATTTACGTTTGTTGACCAGATAAAATTATTTAACAATCCTTGAAACCTGTTAACATTCCAAACACTTCAGACCTCAGGACTGCAATCTTTTCTCGTTAAAATAACCGCTCGAACTCTCTTATTTCCAGCATTCAGTTTAATGGACAAGATTATGTTAAAATTTCCGTGAAACTAAAATTGCATCTCAATTAAACAATTTAATTTTGGTAAAAGGCTGTGTGTAAATTTTCTTGAAAATATAACATCTCAGTTGAATTCTTTAAATTTACCGCCACTTTTTTTTTTTAATTCGTTAAATTATTTCTCGCTCGTTACAGTCTGCACATTTCCTGCAAGATTCTCTTGAAATTTTCTAAATTTACTACGAGATTTTATGGAAAATTCCATGAATATCCAAATTCTGTGAATTTACATGAAGATTCTGCTGAATATTTGTTTAAATTATGTCTCTTCAAGCTGTAAATTTAGGACAAAAAATTGTTGAAATTTCCAGATAATCCTGCAAAAATAATTAAAAGTGTATATACATGCATTCCTCGTAAAGTTCAGTTTCTTGCGCAAATCTTTAAATTTATGGAAAATATATATGGAACTGTGAATTACTTGAAGCTCAGGTATCTGTATTTTTTTGTAAGTCGATATCTGTCAAATTTTATACGAGGCAAGTCGATTTCTGCCATCACCGGCGCCTAATTCGCTCTGCTTTACATACATTTAAAGCCGCAAACACGCAGAGAATATATACATATTTAAACATACTTATATTTTATAACTCCCTAATCCCCGGACTCCAGGTGGTCGATTAAACTGTGCGTTAATTTACTCGTGGTGTCCGAAAGCGCGGTAATGTCCTTCCATGGCCATGGCCATCTCATCCCGGCATGCATGCATACATCCCTTTGTTGCCACGCACCACATCGGGAATGCATGGATGAAAGCTGATGGCATGTATGGCATGGCGGGGACCAGTGGCATACGGTGGTACGCCGACGTACGCGTATCTGCAGCACGGCAGGAGATAAATACATACGTACGGGCGTTTCGTTCTTTTGAAGGGCGGCGTGCGAGAATGCGCATGTACAAATGACATGACAGCGACGGGAGCACACCTTTTGAGTTTGGCGCACTGGGGGGATACGAGAAGGGGGCGGGCCCCACTGTCCACACACAGCCGGTGAAGCGGCGGGCCAGGGGCTGGGACCACAGAGGGGACGACAGCTGCACCGCCTGGATCATTCTGTCGGGCGGTCCCTGTGGGCCCCGCTGGTGCCCGCCATTTAAGCAACGATGGGGACCGGCAGACGACAGCGACGGGAAACAACAATAAATAAATATGTGAACTAGAAATATACATATATACATATGTTTTCAAATTCTTTTCATTTTCCTTCCCCTTGAAAACTGAAAAAGCATGTGTGCATCTCCCCTGGCAAATTTGCATACAAAATATGTTTTTGTTTTTAAAATCGCTTACAGCTTAGATCTTAGAAAAAAAATTTAGCTTAGATATGAGAGCTTAGAGTGTGAAGTAAAAATCTTAGATGGATCAAACTTGCTATATTCTTGTCAGCCAATTTTTTTAAGATGAAACTTGAGGAAAAGTTCAAAAATTGGATGAGTTTGTTGTGGAATATGTTTTTTATCATTTTGCTATATTTTTTTTGGAAGTATGTAATGTATTAATCAGTTATACAAAAAAATTACAGAATGTAGTATTTTGAACAGATGAGTGAGGTGGTTTAAATCTACCATCTTTTTATCCGTTAAAAACAAAAAACCCAACAGCGGTTGTATGAGGAGGCACAATAATCCATACAACAGATGGGGGCCTGCTGCATAGTTAACATGTTTATACAAAAATTACAGTGTTGATCAAAAAAGCCACAATTACCCATACATAGGATGGGGGGCTATATCAAAGTTTACGTATCAGGATTGTTTATCAGAAAACCATAAAACCAATAATAGCATATACTAGATATAAACAAAAGTAATTAGCATGAAGAAAAAACTTAAAAGAACCAAGCTCACTGCGGAGCATCGCTGGTGGTAGCAGCAGGGTCCTGCGTATCCTAGATTTCTTCCAGAATTGGACAGGTTCCGTAGAGTTCCTCATCTGTTGATGGTTCACTAAGCTTAGCCGAGAGGGGAGCAGTTTTGCAGACATAAGCATCAAGCTCCCGTACCCGTTTAGGATGTTGAGTAATGGTTAATGGAATCAAAAAAGGAACAATTGATGAGTGTGGCGTGGCAGGAACTGAGCCAACGTTCATTGACCTTGACAGAACCATCGAAACGCTGCCGCTTCCACCATCGCCCTTCGAGCCGAGCCCCATTGCTAATTTTTTCCATGCGGTCATTGCATCTCTGTGAGTGATTACCGTATCTAATTCCAAGATCTTGGACTTAGCCTGTAGTACAAAACTTCGAGTATGATTCCAAGTTCCAATAATTTCCTCCATTAGTGAACCCATCATGTTTTTAACAATCCAATAGTGGTTCGGGCTTCCACCACCAATTCGACAAGTAAGGTTTTCATTGACCAGCCTGGTTTCCTAGTCGTCGATCAGATTACAGACCGATGCGGTAATCCCATTATCATATACATCCACCCGTAACATATGCACTCCCCATTGCGCTCGGTCACGACCACTGCTAGCACGGCGGGGCGTACCACACTGCCAAGACATAATACAGTAGTTTAGTCGCAGAACAAAGATCAACAATGGTGGGCAGGACGGCTCACTCAACAAAAACTGAGGAGAGCAATAGTGCACACAAGACAAACCATACACGAGCAAGCCGAACCAGAAGAGAAGGAGAAGAATCAATATCAAGGCCAGAGCTTTGATCAGAGGAAGAGACCGACGGACTGGGATAGAAAGCTTCATGTCCATGATAATATCTTTGGACAGCTTATCAACCATTAATGGGGAGTTAAGGGGGCAGTACCCCTTCCAGTCCCTAACAGAGCCGAACCGCACTGCGACCAACAAGTGAAGTGACCGTTGGGTCATATCCGACCTTGGCTGGTAAATGTTGGTGTTTGCCATCTTAGCGGATGTGTGTTGACATAGCATCGTCATCCGAGACTAATTAATGCTACCTTGGAGGGAGGGAAGGTTGACGAAGGAGGTGATTCGTACTAGCCTTCATAGCATTCCCGTGCATAGGAGCGTCATCTCGGGCTTGACACGTGTCTTCCACAAACGGGTTGGCTGAAATAGTCGAGGCACATCCATCAATAATTGACGTGACGGTAGTATCAGCTACAGTCCCGACATTTAAATGCAAATGATGACAAACCTATCCTGCCTCGAAATCCAATCCCACGTCAGTTGTGCGTAATAAGTGTCGTGTAGATGGCGGTGGGTTGAATTGGTTGTTTGATTGTGGTTATGCACGTTAGCATGGCCATGGTCTGTTCCATCATTGCTAGCTAGACTTTCGTCACCCACATCCGGGGCATCTCGCTATATTTTTTTAAATAAATTTGAATTTTGTATTGTTCAAATCATGCATTTGAATGTATAAAATGGATTCAACGCCCTCTAATATACTAAGGCAATGAGATTATGCAAGTTTAAACACTGTTATTTTAAATTTTAAAATTTCTTCACAAATTTTACTCAATTCCGTTAGAATTGTGCCAAAAAATGCTGCTGGGAAAGGCAAAACTCCTAGAACATTTATGCTACATATACGTTGTTATAATTGTATAATCGTAATGCCAATCAATGTTAGAGGGCACTTTTTGCCCTTTGAATAATGAAAATACTGGCCCCAACAAGCCTAGTAATTGAACCCTTGACCTTTGGCCTAGAAACGACTTGTCAATTGGGGCCCATAGATTTTAATTTGCTTTCAAAATAAAACAAAATCCAAATGTAAGGAGTTAACTTGGTTTGTTTAAAATTGTATTTTTGTGTTGGAACACTTTTAAGATAAGCATTCCTAGATCACCATAGTTGTGATAAGTTAAAAAGTTAAGAAACACAATGTTCTAATAATATTTTTTGAAATCTATGTACTTCGTTATAAGGGAAAGTGATTTCCATCACGAACCCTCTAAATATCACAAATATTACAAATTATTTTGTCTCCTATTGTTTTAGGTATCATCCAATGCCCTATTTTAGTATGGAACTAGTGAGATTTTGTTCTTATTTAAGTATGTTGGTTTTCTTTCTTTACCTTTAAAATAGATAGATACTTTTGATCTTCTATATTATGGTTAATGAGCTCCTTATAGTAACTTAATTTTCTCTTATCCTCTACTTTTTAATGGTACCACAATTTCTCCTTAAATTTAGATGTAATAATATTTTTAATATTACCACTTTCATGCATAGAACGACTTTCCCCTCTACTCTGCAATAATTTAGTCAAAACTTAGCATCTTTATGGCAACCTTCGTGAGTGCAAGTGGTATTCACTCTAGTTTGAAGCAACATTAAGAAACCTTTATTTTCACACTTGAAAGTGTTGGGCCTTAAACTTACTTTTTGTGTCAAGGCCCTGCCAAAATTGAACATAGGTATGCCAGATAGCATACTTCCGAACTCACCTATACACAGTCCCCATTGGAACTTGAAAACCTTATATCCCATATCGTATATCTTTAATGTGATAGATAAACCCCAAGAAATAGTGAAAAGAATAATAGAATAAAAGGTTATGTTGTATAGAAATGGAAAGATAAACACTAGTAATAACAATGTTTGTTCTACATAGAAATCGCACTAATATCTTTTGAATTAGAAAAATAATTTTTAAAGTAAAATAATCCTTGATACAAACTACTAAAGTATATAATAAGCTAAATCCATAGTTTAAACTCTACCAATAAACTCCTAACTTCAATTACCATAATTCTAGAAAATTAACACACAAAATATAAACTTTAATATTCCATATAACTAGCATAATAAAATCTCTTTCTTTATCTACAATTACTATTAAAAAAATACTTCAAAAATATAAATAAATATATTCAACTAATAAAAAATATAAATAAATATATTCAACTAATTAAAAAATCTTAATAAAATTAATTTAAAAAATCAACAATATTCCACACTATAACTAATCAACTCAAAATCAGCTACTCCGCATTTACTTTTATAAATAAATTGACCACCAAAAACTTTAAACAGAAAACTTAAAATCTACATTCACTTTTATAAATAAATAAAAATACCTTAAAAAATTAGAATCTATATTCATTCTTATAAATAAATAAAAATACCAAAATTTAAAATATAAAATTTGGAATTTCTTCTTTTCAAAATTTAACAGAAATCAAAATATTTCAAATTCATTTTTCATTTATAAAAAACGGCTGGCCCTTTCGAACCGACCATTTGCACCCGACCATTTGCACCGATCGGACGACCGCGGACGACCGCGGTCGTTGGACGTGACCGCTCACGCAACCGCGGTTATCCGATTGGTGCAAATGGTCGGTTCGAAAGCTAACTCCATAAAAAAAAAATTCATTTATAACAAACCTTAGTCAACTATGGGTAAGGTAAGATTGGAATTTTTTATTGACTAAATTTGGTGTAACTGAATTCACCAACTTATTGTACAACAAAACCACCTGTAATTAGTGTTTTCACATAGACCAATATATAAATTTGGATAAAATAACCATTGACGTATATTCACAATTCAAAGACTTAAAATATATCGTACATAGTACATAATGTACTATTACACAAGTCTAATACATAATATACATCATTGATTATTAAGCAGTATCATAGTACATAATGTATATATCACAGATTCACAATTCCCCTCGAGTACAATATGTATATATTCCCTGTCATTCGCTTTTTCTTTCTCCTTCTTGACTTGGGTCTACTCTGGATGCTTTTTCTAATTATTTATAATAGTTTTATTCTTAGAATTCTATATCATTTTAGAATGGTATATTATTTGTATGGTTTTTATTTTTTTGTGGTGTGGTTGGAAAATATTGTTAATGTATTTTATATTTGTGAATAGTATTTATCATAAATTAATATGACATATGTTAATGTGTTTAATTTATAAATATTTTATTCAAATATTTGTTGATGTGAAATTAGTTAATATATAGTATGGTTTTTATTTATTGGTTGTATGGTTGGAAAATATTGTTAATATTTGTAAATAGTATTTATAATAACTCATTGACATATATTAATGTCTTTAATTTATAAAGATTTTATCCAAATATTGGTTGATGTGAAATTAGTCAAATGTTAATAGTATCACTAAGTGATTGAACTAACCCTTTGGGATGGTTTTACATCAATGTTCAATTGTTACAAGGATTCTATCCAAATACTTGTTGATGTGGAATTAGTCAAATCAATAGTACCAACAAGCAATTCAACTAACCCTTTGGGATGGTTCCACATGACTGTTCAAATGTTCTTTTGCACATGTCATTTTGCAATTCTAATTTGTGCATTTCAAGGTCCTTCTATGTATTTGTTGTTCTTCGCCATGATATTTTTTATGGGCTTCCTTTTGAAATTTACCTTGTCTAAATCTTTGCACTTTTTTCTTAATTGTATTCATCAAATTATGCACAATGCCTATCGAAATCTACACAAACATAAACTATTGTATTCACATTGCTTCTTCATAACTCTTTCACACTTTAATCTCTTAACGTATTGCTTCTTTTTTACATGCACTTTCCATACCCATATAAGATTGTATTCCATGCTTTTGCATCATTGACCCATTCATGATTGTGAGTTATTATTTAAGTTCATAATCATGAACTTGGTCATTTTGGATACATCTTTGTGAACCAATTTCCTTTTATTGCTTCTTTTTGACATGCACTTTCCATACCCATATAAGATTGTATTCCATGTTTTTGCATCATTGATCCATTCATGATTGTGAATTATTATTTAAGTTCATAATCGTGAACTTGGTCATTTTGGATACATCTTTGTGAACCAATTTCCTTTTACATGTTAGAGGGAAAAAATGTCATGTTGGCATAATCGTCTAGCTAACGAATGGGGAGTCAGCCGAGGGAGAGGTGCAGGAAGGAAAGAAAAGGGATAATTAATCCAACAAGTAAACAAATAGAATATAGCATTCATGACCTATAACTATAGAAACCCAAAGTTGCGAGGTGAAGGCAAGGACATAACAGCCATAGCTTATGACTATAGGAAATCCAAAGTTGCTACACAAAACAAGAAGAGCAAAGAATTCATAGCATATAAACATTGGAAACATGGTCACCAGAAACTAAACAGTGGCAGGTGGAAACAACACTTTTTGCAATGTAAAACCTATCATCTAACTTTTTCTTGGTCAATTGGATCGAGCCTCAATGGTTGTGCGATGGATTATTATCCTCTCTAGCCAAGTTCTATTTCCATAACTTGCATGTTTAGTTCATGAGTATATTGGTGTGATACCTTTGGCCTCGTGCCCCATTGAATTTGGCTTTACCCAGGGTACCATCCTCGAAATAAAAAATTAAAAACCTAACATCTTTTTTGAATAAAAATCTCCACTACACAAAAGAAAAATCACAATATGTAACTATAGCTATGTTATTTCCTCCCTTAAAAAGTTGTTAACCAACCATGAAATTGTTGACTAAGCAACTCTGCAATGTCCAATGACGTTTTTCCTCTCTTTCTTTCTTCTTTCTTTTATTAATTATATCTTTATTTAACAAAACATAAACATCTTATCAAAAATTAACTTATATACAAGTACAAAGTTAAAAATTTACCTATAAGATAATATTAATCTTACCAATTTTTTCAATTAATTTGATAATCTTAAATAGTTTTTTTCACAAAAAAATTTCAATTAATTTCATGAATTTGAATAACTATGGTTTTTATTATGTTTGTCATTAACTATAATATCCGTATAGTTTACCATTATTCCAAACAAAATCATTCAAAGATGTTGATTGGCGAGAGTATTGATATGATATCCAAACAACCGAGATAAACATTCAAAGTGAATCTAATGATAATTCACCTCTATTCCCAAGTTAAATCCCTCGATTCTTGTTATTAAAACTTTGCGGT
The DNA here is from genome assembly GCA_001517045.1 of Pseudotsuga menziesii. NCBI lineage: Eukaryota > Viridiplantae > Streptophyta > Pinopsida > Pinales > Pinaceae > Pseudotsuga > Pseudotsuga menziesii. The sequence continues at coordinate 62,046 of LPNX011027656.1, read as the reverse complement.
ATATAGTACTTTCAACTTAGGATTTTACCTAGATGTTAGTGCTCATGGGTATCATGAGCTATCAACACTAATTATAAAACTTACCAAATTATTAGGTAAATAATTATAATTTTTTTAATTTATTTTAATAATGGTAAAGATATATATTAAATTAATTTGTATATTTAGAGAGGTATGTGTGTCTTAAAATCTGGCATTAAAGAAAGAGCTAAGATTATTTAATCATTCCATTATAATGTTAATAAGAAACATTATTAATTTTCTCGAATGTGGGTGATACATAGATCACTCACAAGGGACACTTGGCGCATAAGCCAGGTGGTGAAGGCGCGGGAAATGAGGTGAGCGACGATGCAGTTGAAATGAATGCGGAGGAGGGGGGAATGCTTGCCAACCCTGCAAGTAGTTATTCGGTCGTTTCTCGTCTAAGTCGTAGCACTAAAGATTTAATTCTTGTACGTGCCAACACAGACCTCCATAATGGCAGCACTTCAAACAATGAGACCTGCTAGCCTCAGCCATGTGGGCATTTCTGTTCTCATGTATCTACTCTGCGAGTCTGCGCTCACTCTGTTGTGAGCCTGCACACTAATTCGAAGAAAAAGATGCCCCGACAACGTGGTACACCACGCAGAGGTAGCACAGGTAGAGGAGGAAGTCATCGAAAAGCCACCATTGGGGACATTGATGGGTTTGTAGAGTAGGTTTCCATGTCGGTTAGATGTTTAATTGATGAATGGGAATCCAAGGCGGTCTCGGACCATCTTGCGTCTAGGAAAATGGGGGCAGAATCAACCATTACTGGAGGATGAAGAACATGTTGGGACTGTTACTGGAAGACATGACTGTAAAATGGAACGAAGCCAGGGACGTGGCCCAAGTTATGTGCACCTGTATCACCCAAGCGGACACGCAGCTAAAAGCCCTGGAGGCCAATTTCAACTTGAGGCATTATTCAGTGTTTCCCAACACTGGAAATATGGATGACAATGGAGTCAAGAACAAGTGCAAGAAAGGTGGTATGTCCTCAGCCTCCAGGACCGCTGCATGAACATAGGGGAATGGCAAGAAGTGCTACGCCTATAAAACATGGCCGTGAGACTCCAACCGACGTCGTCGCCGCTCTGTCGATACATGAGAGGCAACCTTGTGACCCAGGGGAGGATTATGGGCTCTGTCCAATTCTGGAAGAGACGCCTGATTTCCATGCAGGTGATGCAATGCCGTAGATGCCACTTCATCATCTCTGGTTCCCTCTATGACTTCCAATTTTTTTGGGTTTCCTTGCTATTAAAATATGTAATTTTCAAGCTTGTCTATAATCAGTTTTTAAATTTTAATATATTTGTTGAATTTTTTAGCTGCAGAAAGAGAAAGAGAAGACGTTTCTACCTCCATGAAAACCCCAACTCCAGTATTTTTGAAAGATTGGGCGGGTGGTCTGTTAGTCTAAGACCCCTAGCAAGTTTTTTTGCTAATCTGTACTCTTCTTTTGTTACTACGAATATAAATTTCCACTGCTGCTTACAAAAAAAACACCATTAATTTAGTTCTCTTCAAAATAAAAATTATGGTATATGAGAGATTTTTTTTTTGTGGGTCACATCTCTTAATGATTATAAGATTAAGGTTATATATAAAATATATATTTTTTTTTTTAATTTTTAAAACAATTTTAAAACCACACATATTTTAAGAAGCATCACTATTTTTATTGTTTTCAAAAAATAATAATTATAGTATATTAGAAATCACTATTTTTATTATTTTCAAAAAATAAAAATTATAATATATTAGAAATCACTATTTTTATTATTTTCAAAAAATAAAAAGTATAGTATATTAAAAATCATATCTTATTGTGAATCACATCTCTTAACCAATATAAAATTAAGATTTTATATATAAAAAATTAAGATTTTATATAAAAAATAATTTCTTATTGTTAAAACAATTTCAAAACCACAAATTTAACTCACTAAAAACATTATTTAATAAAACATATTTACAGTGTAACCAATCAAACATCAAAATTTCAAAATTCCTGCAATCTACTCTTTCTCCTATTTTTTTTTCCTTTTAATATTACGTACATATTTTATCCACCTTTGATCTTTGTTTTCTTTGCTGCCTTTGCATTGACTCCGGTAAGAACAGCATTTTCCAATCAACCTTTTTTGATGAATACAAATTGCAGTCCTATCCAGAGGCCAAGGTGTTTCTTATCTTTTTGTAGCGTTTAAAAAGGAAAAGCCATATTTATATGCAAGCCCCAGCCTTTCCTTAATCATGGCCCTATGACCTGATTTTTGGAATCTTGCTTTGGGAATCGTGCTCATGTAAAAGGCTTAATGGCCTTCCAACTTTGTAAATGAACACCTATGGATAAATTATAAATATAATACTCTTTTCTCATATCCCAATTATTATATCTTTAAACGTCATGAATTTAACAATACTTGCCAAGCTGCTACTTGGATTTATGCCATTTTTTTGGTAGTCTGAAAAAACCATTATGAACTTCTGTTGTTTTTCCAGATACAGAGGCTAGTTTTTAAAAAGATCTTTATGTATAGGTAGTCAAATAAAAAGTTGAGCTTCTGAATTTTAACTCAATAAAAGTGATTAACAATTTTTTGTGCATTGTAAAGTTGCAAGGATTTATTGGGAAATGGTGAAGATATAATGAGGTTAGTTTCTTAAAACTAGCATGGATCCATCTAAAAGGGAATCTACCAAGAAGGATCAAATCTCGCAAGATGCAAACCCTTTTTTAGAATGGAAATGTTGAGGAAATGTGTAATCCAATGTTTATGATTTTAGTTTATTTAATTTATGTTGTTTTATATATATGCAATTCTAAATAATTTGAATTTGATTCAAGTGGACATGTTATTTTTAATAACATTTTAATATTTTTTATAAATGGTATGTGTCAACTTTAGGATGAGCATGGAAGGATGAGCATGGAAGGAGTTACACATCTCTCCTCTATTGAGCTGTAAAATGCACATCTTCTGTGCAAAAATCTTAATGTACACAGCTAAATAAAAAGGTTTAAAATTCAGGATTTAACCAAAACAAAGATTATTAACAAATTTCTGAGCACTGTAAAGTTGCAAGAATCAATTAGGATATGGTGTAGACCAGATTGCATCGTATCTTGTCCAGGGATTTACATCAGAGAGTTGGTGTTGGTGTTTGTAGGTGTTCGTAAAATTCTAATTCAACACCATAGGTAATGGTAGTATGTTTGAATATGTTTCATAATGACCAAATGGTGTGCTTAGTTTCAATGATCTGTTGTCTAAAGAATTAAGCTCTGTTATTTCCATAAAAATGGAACCCATTTGGGACCAAGATTTCATTATTCTTTTAACTGTGAGTGAAAAACATATATTGCATATTTTATAAAATGATTGCCTCAATTTGTCAGAAATATCCATTCGTTGCAAATTGATGATTAGAACAATTTTGTATATTTTTATAATTTAAATGTATTTATTTTCTACATTTACAAATCTCAAATAAAGTTAATCAATAATTCATAGTGACGTTTAGAATCATGTAATATTTTCACAAAGCTTATTGTTTATTTACATATTTTAAAAATATATTGTCCAGGCAAATGCTTCTTGAATCGTGTAATATTTTCACAGCTTATTGTTTATTTACATATTTTAAACATATTGTCGAGACAAATGCTTCTTGATAAGATGTGCAATGTCAAGAACAAATACAACAATGTTATTCATATATCCCTATTCCAATGGCTATATTTTTTTTATTGCCCATACATGATCATTGTCTAAATGCAAAGAAACCAGGTGCCTTTCAAGTTATAACATGCACCACCTTAAAAACCCTAATAATCCTAAGCGACGTTTAATTCATCTAATAATGATCTCTAATCCTTTTCAGGTTTTTCACCTTTGCCATTATCAATTTAGCCATATGGATGTTGAAACCATTCTAATCCTTCAAAAGTTATTCATTTAAGCTTTCCCTTGCTTCATCCAATCTACATCTTTAATCCTTTCCATATCTCTCACCTTTACATTTATCAATTTATCTGTATTGATGCCGAAAACATTCTACTCTACATGTTATTCAATAAGCATCCCTTTGCTCGTGTGGTGTTTGTTGCTCAATGATGTCTACAAACAATTCAATAAATGCAACGATCAGTTAAGTAGATTACACTGTTATACATGCACATTTTTTTTGTCAAACACAACAACACTGTCAGCTCAACCAATGCAACTAACAATCAAATATTTTATCAGTCTATACTAAAAACAGTCCTGGTCATTTCAGAGAAACTTATATGCGACTAATATGATACAATACTGTGATATATATATAAACCATTGGATTGGTTTTCAGGCCCACCCAGCTCAGTTCATTGTGTAGATCCACAATCTACTTCACCCAAATGAACCCACAAAAATCATAAAGGCTGAATAGATGAAACAGCTTTCAAACAGCAAAGTTCTAAAGCCTAAAACCATTGCCTTGTTTTAACGATGAAATTGATCAGCTTGGCGATGCACATAAAAAAATAAGGCAATTAGTGCTACTTACAGTTGATATCTGCTATGCATAGTTGTAAGCAAAAATAATGTCTACATCTCACAAGGGCAGACATGTAAAAGAGTTTTTCTCTGTTAATGGTTAACTGTTGCAAAGCATGCAATCTTGACAAATGTGGATACAGTGATTTACTAAATTTAGCCTTTTGCGATTGCCATAATATAACCCACACTTCATTCCTACATCCATTAATGAAAAACAATACAATTGCAAACTTAAAACAGTCCTCGTCATTTCAGAGAAACTTATATGCGATTAATATGATACAATACTGTGATATATATATAAACCAAAGTTATGCAAATCATGAACAACAAATCACTAGAATCAAAGGATTGCAGTTTATGACAAAATGTCTCGCTGAGAACCTTTAAATATAACAAAATGCAACAACAAAGTGCTGCTTACAAAATCCATCCAAGTTGTCTATAGGTATATGAGTTCTGACAGTATTAGCCAAACAAGCTTAATAAAATATGCGATAATTTAGCCGACTACTTAATTTCCACAAAATTGAGTATTCATCTACTCTTCTGCATGAACAATATGGTCACATAAAGGACCAATTCACAAACATGAAAACAATGCAGTGGGTACTATCTTCATCATTCAGAACCTTCCAAGCTATTGCCCGGTCATATGAAGCAGGCCTGCCCATACTTGAAAGACATATCCCGGCAGGTAGATAAGCATAGCCCTGCATGAAACATGATTTCCCAAATCAGTAATAGTACTTTAGAGTCTCTTTGCATGTCTATATTAATCTATTCAGTTGTGTTTATTGCAGAAATGGTGGGAAAGCAAAGAGCTGGTGAGTATTTAAACCAACATCACCTGTTGGATAATTTGACCATAATCTGTGAAAAAACTTTTGCGCCCATTTTCATCAAGTATTTTGTCCAAAGATATATCTTGCAATGCAACCAATGTCGTTTCCAGCATGTCCAACCCTGCTTGATTTGCAAATGTAAAAACAGGCAATGACTGCACATTCACAGGAAATAGGCTAGATTTAGTAGTTTCACAATCAGGAAAAAATAAGGCAGATATCCAAACTTCAAAGTGCCATACTCCTTTAGAGTCTCGTATGAACTTGATACCTTCACAGAACAGCACATGATTGCATCTGAATGGTGCCAAAGTAGTTTCAGCACAGACTCACTGGCATCACAATCAGCTCGAAACAGGTCTACCCCTATGTGGAGTCTGTCCAAAACCTTGAATTCAGTTCTAAATACAAAATATTTCAAATTAAGAACTAAAGAAAGTATGGCAATAAGATAAGGGCCTTGTATGGAGGTCTCCTATTTACCTGTAGCTCTGACAAATCCAACGAGCAAGAGTAAGTGCTTCTGGAGTCCCAGGAGGTGGCCTTGGACCAACATGTGAACTCAGTCGAGAAGGAGCTAATGCCATGGCAACCCTCTGGACAGATGCAACAACAGTACGCACATATTGACGAGCCATGGCTGCCACATTTTCTCGCAGGTGGCTCTCATAAGTGAACTGGAATGCAATAGTCAACACAGATCTCAGATTCGAGTTGGCTCCAGAATCACCAGATGTTCTAGTTCCAGCTGATCCAACCTCAAGAGCAGAAGCCAAGTCCAATGTACGGTTGGGACCTCCAGATCCATCCTGCATCATACATACTCATTTCTTCAAGCTCCACAGATATAAATGTGCAATGCAGCACCAGAATTTTGCTAATTGTCTTGTATGAAATTTTGGCATTGATGAAAAATCAATTCTAGAGGTCATAAAAGTTAGCAGAATAGACTCAACTGTTCTTGATTCCAAAGGAATAACCCTGAACCCAGAAGGAAGCAAAGGAGCATCATCAGCAAAGGATTCATCAATTGGTGCAAAAACGAGCTCAGCACATGCTCCAGCTGCATTTTCATCAATTCCACTGCAAAGCTGTCCATCAAAGTTGCCGATAATGTTAACATTACACAATAAACCTTAAAAGTGTATGAATAGCACAATCATTGTTGTGTAAAGTAACTTTGGGAATACAAGATACCTGTAAGAGAAACATATCCCTGGACAGGACAGCTTCCTCCTGAGTAAGGCCATGACCTTCCAGCTTAATGACCTCTAAGAACTGCAGTTACATTGATTCCAATTCAAAATTGTACATGTCAACAGAGAAGAAAATATTTGAACACAATATAGAACCAAAAACAACAGGGCAAGATTGAAAAGCATCCCAATGTAATTTGATGGCAATGCAATACAAAAGCAATCATCTCAGTACTCCCTACCTCTTCATGTTCCACAGTGTGTGCCAAAGGAAGGATGACTTGACTCCCTGAAAATCCCCCTGCTCTTGATCCTGGAACACTATAAGGACTTGCCTTTAAAGCAGCTGCAGAATAGGCATCAATGTTGGAATCTGCCCATTCTGATCTATGTTCACGCAAGAAACGTACAAGCAATGCCGGAGGCACATTCTGCATTTACATTATGTGTCATGAGTTCCTCTATCAAAAACGGGGAGGATCTCCAAAACAAGCATTTCAGCCTCCCAAGATGCATTCTAAAATTAATGCATTTGATAAAATCCTAGGAGAAAATTATTTTGTTTACATTTAAAAAAATTAACTAGCATGAGAACCTGTAAGAGCATGGATGCCTTTGCACAGAGGATGCCACCACCAAGAGTTGTAAGCCCATTAGAAGCATTAACTTGGGAACCAAAATGTTTGTTTGGAGATGAATTGATAGCAATAGTGACATCCTCCACTCCATCACTACCCATCAATGACCACCCATCATCTGTAAAGCCATTCACAGCCTCATTGAAACCCCTGCATTTTTTAAAACAAGTCTGTTAGACACAATCAGCATTGTTTAGATAAAGGAGAAGATATCAACCTGCAGTTGTCACCATCACCTGCTTAACCTCTGGCTAAATGTCCGCAGAACAGCTGGCTGCCTTCCCCAACCAAAAACTACCTCACCTGTGGCCTCCTGTGCAATTTGGCGTAATCGCCGCAGTGCCTGATCACCAAGATTTCAATCAGTAGAAATCTTAGAAGAATCATAATACTATCTGCAAAATGGCATTTAAATGTCCTTACTGCAATTGTCATTTTTTGGGCAAGTACAGTAGACGATTCATATAGTGGACGTAAAACCTCAGGCACGCTCCATGGCTGAATGATAATAATCAAAACAAATGAAAAAATCAACCCATCTTAGATTAGCTACTTCGGAAAATTAATGGTACAAAGTACATTGCAGCTTTTCAAGTCATCATCAACACTAGTATGTACCTCTAGATCCATGTGATCAACAATACGAATTATGGAACCACCACCTTCACAAGGTTGTATCAAATATCCACTGGGAAGCATTTCTGCTCTTACGAAATGCTGCACAGGCGGTATGCTTGGACCACCCTGAGTACCACTCAAGGACCTTTCACAAACCTTACAAAACAGAATAGATTAGCTGTGATTAGCAAAACCCCACCACTGCAAGAACAAAGAAAAAATCCAGTTGTGCCGACGAAAGAAAGGGATTAACGGAAGCATGTGTGATTGTTCAATTTTCACATACCACAAGACTGCCATCTTCCAACACTGTCGTGTATCTCAGAGTCCAGAAGTCTCTAGCAGAAGCTAAAGTAGTGGCGGCATATGTCTGCAATCCATATCACACGAAGGACAGATAAATCTGAATTTGCTCATTTTTTACCTCTTGTGGCAACTTATCAGAACCAATTTCAGATGAAACAACAAACCTGCATGTATAAAAGCTCGATTGTTCCACCATTTCCTGTAGGAAATGCAGTCAAGACATCAAGGCAACGACAATCACGAAGCCAAGACGGGCGTTCTTTAAGAATCTCTGCAACCTGTACAGAAAATTTGCATGAGCATCCCTGCCTTAGCTGAAAAAAATTATTACTGATTAGCAAAAAATGAATGCACCCATCACCTTTGTAGGATCTAATCCTACAAGACCGCAAGCACGTGCAGCTACTCCATTACAAGTATTTGAAATAGCCACAATACCAATCGAATCCGGACCAGGCTGCAAAAATACCCTCAGGCATATTAAATACACCACAAATCAGCAATTCAACAAAGCAAATGATCTATTTTTAAATGGCCTTATAAGCACGAACCTTCATCCCAGGCATCTGGACCCAATCGACAGCAGCTCCTTTAGCCTTTGAAAGGAACTCTGCCAAGGTCTCCTCTGCAATAGACAGGAGTCTGCAATAGAAAAACACTCAACACTTTTATACTCAGCTATACAAGAATATCACATTTCCGATAATTTAGAAAGCTAGGCCAATGCAACATACCCAGCGGGGCTAGCATCTCTCGGGGGATGCTGAGGTGTTGGATTATGTTGATGCTGACCACTAGTCACCACAGACTCGCAGCTTGTGTCTGTGGCGGCCACAGACGCCTGCAGAATGCATCCAAAATGTAAATGATTCAAAACTCTGATGAGGCTCCTAACTCAATGATTTTCAATATAAAATGACATCCATCAAAAACAAGTACAGCCCCAAAGGAAAGAAGCATCAACTCTTTCCATGACTCTGATTTAGAATCAGTCTCTGAATGTATCCCCGTATTCAACTGTTTTAAAGCAGATTTTAATATTTTAGTGACAGGCTCTGCAGGACTACTGCAAAATCCTTCTAGTCCGGACACCAACACTACCAAAATACAATTTCATATCATTCCTTTCGGTGGATTCAAAGACCTGGTCCCGTTCTAAAGCTAGGCCACATAACCTATCACCATAGCTGTTCCGCACAATTAGAGTTCAGTAATATAATCAATGCAGTACTGATCAACCATAAACAGCTGTGGGAGGTTAAAATCCATCACGATCTTCTATCATTGCGAAGAACAAGTTCCAATTTCACCAAATTGCAGAAGCCTATTCTCCCTTTAACAAAAATGTCATTCAACATCTACCCAGATAATCTACCCTTTGAAACTTATCATAACCCCGCAGACAAGATGAGCTTAGATAAAATACATTTCAATCTCAGGCAAGATGAACCGCCGCTGGTTTAAATGCAACTAGCAAAAAAGCATTTCAATCTCAGCGGAGATGAGCTACCCTCCACTTAAATACAAAATCTTTCACATGTCATTCTGATTTTGAGGTGGTGCAGCTCAGGGCTCAAACCCAGCTGCATGCAGATTAGGCACCTACTTCTCACCATGGCTTGGGATGGAAGGTCTCCCCGAGAACAAAATCAACAGAATGCAACACTACAGGTATTTTGGGGCGTAACAAGTTCAAAGTATTGTCGATGATATGCTTTATTTCATACAAACTGAGTTTTGTTCTGATCATGCCCAAAGCACAAAACATATAGAAGTAAAAAGCATCAAAGACTACTTCAAAAAATGCATAGAGAGCCCCTTACATTCTGCAGCTGCTGTCTCATATAACCATTCTCGTACACCAACTGTGAAACTTGCTTCTGAAGGCGATCATTCTCCTCCATGAGCAACTTGTTCATGGCCGTTAGCTTCCTGTTAACAGTCTGAAGCCTCGAAGCCTCCTTTCTCTGCTTCTCTCGGCACCTACCAAAAATAAAAATAAAAAAACTCAACACCATTCCAAACCCAAACAAGCCTGCATCCTTCACAACCTCCAACACAAATCCACCAAAATTAGCACAACCAACAGGACTCATTCCATTACAGAACACAGCACCCATTTCAGAACCAAGAAAACCCATTTTCGTTAAAGATAAAAACAAACACCAGCGTCAGAACCAATAAAAAACCCGTTCATTACACAGACATAAACAACAACCCCCACTTCACAAGGAACAAAACCCACTTATCTTTAGCCCAAAATGACAACACCCACTTCAAAAATAACCAAGCACGCTTCATTTCAGAACAAAACGACAAACCCCACTTGAGAATCATCAAAACCCATCAGAGCAACGACAAACAAGTAATGAAACAAAGAACACTAAACCTCAAGCCCTGCCCCATGTCACCGGATCCATTCCCCCTAACTACATTTTTTTTTTACCTTCGATTCTGAAACCACACTTTGATTTGCTTGGGCTCGATATTGGAAAGTATAGGGCACTCTCTAATAAGCTGCTGCCGCCTAAGCGAGCTTGGCTTCGGACACTCGCTGTAAACGCGCTCCAGAGCTTCGACCTGCTCAGACGTATAACGAACATACTTGCTCGTGTCCATTGAATTTTTCGCGTCCTTATTGTTCACCATCACTGCCATTAAATTTTCCCTAAATTCACTTTCAAACCCCGCTCTCAGAACCCCTGATACACAAAAATTAAGCCCAGCCAAAACTTAGCTCCCAAAATCATTCCCCAAATTCAAACAAAAAAATGACAGAAGAAAATAGCCGGCATTACCTGCAGCCAGCGACCTCGGCTCCCTCTACAAAGAGAGCCGCCCTCCTCCCACATCAGAGGTTAAAAGCGAGCTCTGCAATGGCGATCAAGGCCTTTAAGCTAGCGTAAAATTAGCTGAGAGAGCACAGTATAGCCTCCAGTTGGCACAAATCATACTATTACATAAGCCTAGGAGTACCCACAAGGCAAAAATGTAAGTTTAGATGGAGTTCGAATGACCCAAATGCGCCATTATATCCCAACCGTTTATAAATTTCATGAGAGGAAACTTGAAGTTGTATCGGAACTGTTTTTGACAAAATGCCTCAGGGTAACGAGTGAGAGAGTGTTTGTATGTAAGTAGTGTACTCCGATTTGTAGTAAAAACTGAAACGTAAAAACGCATGCGTTAGCCAAAGGCGAAAAATATAACAGCGCCCCCCTTCACTGTCACCATCATCCCATCCCATCCCATGAGCATGACATGGGTCATGATTATGCGTGCCATGCATGGGATGGATATGATGGGGATGCCATGGTATGGTGATGCATTCCCGTCATCATCGCGCGTGGATGGATGCCGCCATGCGCAATCATTGTCTCCTTGCGTTTGTTGTGTTGTATGCATAGGGACATGAGATGGCATGCCATAGGAATCCATGTCCTGTTTTTACCGACAAGGTTAAGTTATTTTAATTGTCACTCGGTTAGTTTTTCGAATTAAATAAAAATGAGGAACGTTAAAGGGAAGGGATAGAACGGTGGAGGATAAATGGTGTAGCAAAATGGCTGAGGTTGGATGAGTGATGTGTGTTTTTTTTTTTTTTAAATGTTGGGAGTTGTATAATTACGATTTTGATTTTTTTTTTTTGGGTTGATTTTAGTTGGAATTGGGTGAATTTAACTCATAAAATTTTGTAATTTTTGTTGTTTGTTGGTGATTTTAAGTGCATAAATAAAATCATAAAATCTTGTAATTTTTGTTATTTGTTGGGCTATTTTAAGTGCAGAAATGAAATCAGTGACACTAAAACCCCAAGCACCCACACTCACACTCTGTAAGATCTAGCAATGTTTTTGCACGTTTTGTGAATTCAGTGAAGATTCATAACCAGAAACAAACAGATAAAAACCAGCAAGAAATAAGGATAAAATCATCCCCTATTTAGACAACTCGATGACCAGCCGGAAATAAGGAGAAAACCGTCCCCTAGTTAGACAACTCGGTTATTTTGCACTAGGAGTTATTTCGCATAAATCCACATAGTTTGTGGTTGTATCACGTCTATAAGGATCAAAGGGTTAAGAGATAGTTATGGAATGGAAGACACTTTGGATTGTTTTTTTGTATTCTTCATATTCTTCTAAAATTGAGGAACCTTAAAGGGGAGGGACGGAACGGTGGAGGATAAATGGTGTAGCAAAATGGCTCAGGTTGGATGATGGCACGAGCATTGGTGATGTGTTGTTTTGTTTTGGGAGCTTTCTGATTAGGGGATGATTGTGATTTTTTTTGTTGATTTTGAGCAGGTGGAATCAGGTGAATTTAACTCATAAAATCTTGTAATTTTTGTTGTTTGTTGGGTGATTTTAAGTGCAGAAAGGAAATCGTAAAATCTTGTAATTTTTGTTGTCTGTTGGGTGATTTTAAGTGAAGAAATGAAATTAGGTGACACAAAAACCCCAAGCACCCACACTCACACTCTAAGATCTAGCAATGTTTTTGCACGTTTTGTGATTTTCCTGAAGATTCATAGCCAAAAACACATAAAAACCAGTCGGAAATAAGGAGAAAACCGTCCCGTAGTTAGACAACTCGATTATTTTGCACTGGGAGTTATTCCCCATAAATCCACATAGTTTGTGGTTGGATCACGTCTATAGGGATCAAAGGGTTAAGAGATAGTTATGGAATGGAAGACACTTCGGATTTTTTTTTTGTATTCTTCATATTCTTCTAGTTAAATGGGTTCAACTCTAAGTTATCCATGCCTAGCTACATGTTATCACCGACCCCTAGCTACATGTTACCACCTACATTCTTTTTGTCATCCATTTTTCAACTATCAGTGATTTTTTCCATTCTTTTTCTTTTTATCTCACATGGTTATCCATTCATCAGCGAGTTATCAGTTATTTTTTATATTCCTTTTTTTATAATCTCAACAGTACACTTGTCTCATCATCGTCCATAGAAAAAGCATAGGTCGTAGTCCGCCCCAAATCTCAAATAAAAACATTTATAAACATAAAAATTACAAAGTAATTGTGATTTAAAGAATATTATTTTTAAAAGTGATAAATAATGCTATTAGTAAAGATTACAAAGTAATTGTGATTAAAAAAATATTATTCCTCAAAAGTGCTATATGATTAATAAATTTTGCTGGTTCTAAATTATATTTTCAATTTTTATGAACATTCCTTCATAAGATTAACTGAAATATTTCAAGCTCGTGATAAATTGATCATTAATTAATAACTTTTATAGAAAATGAGTTATAATAAATAATTTAAATATTTAATACTTCATTCATTTATTTGATAATAAAAAAATTTATAATGTTGAAAAGATATTTTATAATAATGAACTTCTTAAAACCCTCACATGCTTAAGTAAAAAGAATAGAGTTCTACATCAATGGTTCATACAACATATTACTGGGTAAGATTTTCAAATGTGATAACAAACTAAAAAGGTATGATAATGTCAAAAATTGTAAAATTGAGTGTGTAATACAGATCCTTATAAATGAAAATTAATAATATGTAATTCATTTTTGTTAATTTCAATTTTATTTTTTTAATATCGAGTGTGCTAATAATACAAACCTTAAAAATAATAACTACTATTATATAATATACAATTAATTTTTAAAAATTATAATTCAAAATAATATAAAAAATAATTTAAACACATTTATAAAACACTTAAAAATACACACTAATAAAATAAGTTTGACACAAATAACATAAATTACAACATAACTATGAAAACATACTTATTAATGAAATGAGTTTATACAAGTAATATGAAACACATGAATTTCAACACAACTATCATAAAACATAAAACATGCACTCTCCAATAGTTTTTTTGTTGGACTCCACCTAGAGGTTTGTTCTGGCTACGTCTCTTTTGGAGGATTCTCCTTTCAAAGAGGATTTGGTTTTTGGTTGTTTCAGTGGAGGTATGTTCGAAGTTTCCTTTGACTACCTTGATTGGACTCAAGGTTGGTGCAGCAATGGACCAACGTGGATATTATCTCAGACCAAGGAAGCTCTCCTCAAAGTTGAACATGACTCTTGGTGGCCTTTTTCGAAGCATATCTCTAAATTACTCTCTTAGGTTGAGAGGCTTCAAATCAGCTTTGGCACATGTGAGGGAGTAGGCTTGTCGAGATGTTCAAGCTGGTCGGAAGCGCACTGTCAAGGGATCCCTCAAATCCAGTCTCTCTTGTGTTCTACCCTCTAGTTGATTGTTCTTTGTTACTTTTTGGGGTAGCTATGGCCCTTCCTTTTGCTATTTGATGAAACTTTTGTTTTTATTTTGAATGATGATAGATCAATATAAGGTTAAAAAAACAGTATCTATATCTTTTATTTTTTATACATATTTTTGTAATATAACATCTACTGGTTAAATAAAGATTTTTACCTAAACAAATACAATTTTATTATAATAAAATAAAATTGTAATATATTATCGAAAGAAAAAGAAAAAAGCACACCAAACAACACTAATAAAATAAGTTGATACAAGTAACATCAACCACATAAATTACAACACAACTACCCATCTTACATAACCATAAAAATCGACTCAATTCATTTGCATTTCAAGGAGTGACAATAAATCATACAACGAAATGACCAAAAATTCCATGTGGTAAGTGTAGTATTAGAAGTGCATAACCAAGATATATTCCATCTACAACACAATTTTAAATTTCCACTTTGATATGCATAAACACTAACCACTTAAATGTGCGCCCTAAACTAAGAATTCTTTGTGATTTTAAATTTCAAACACAATGATTAAGAATATATACAGATACTTAAATAAATAAATAGAAGTTAAATTCATCTAGATTTATGTTAACTTTAAATTTATCCAAGCCTCGAGAGATGATTTTATAGTTTATAGGACAATATTCATCATATACGATAACACATATATATGGGCTCTCTCTAATAAATATAAATTCACAATTAAAATAATTAAATAAATATGTATGAAATTGGAAAAACATAATCTTGGATGAGGGTGATTGATAGGAGGATGACCTCCCCATTAGCCATGCATAACTAGCATAGAATGCGTGGCAAATAGGAGGTCGTAAGTGTCTTAACTCCTGCTCGCTTACATAGCATAGCCACATGTAGGCATTTTATCTGTGTTCAGAGGCATGGGGTGCTTAAAGACTAATAATGCGGAACACTTGTATTTTGGAAATATGGAGGTAATTCATCCTTCCTTCAACTTGGAAGGACATAGAAGCATTCACAATGGATGGGATGAGCTTGAATGCAGACTTAAACCAATATGAAAGAAGCATAGAAATGGCAAGTATGGAGGGGGTAAAATATGGTATTGCGCTAGCATGAAATGGAATGATAAGACTTGGGGCGTGTATAGTTTAATTATTTGTGGTGCTTGGCTTTTTATCAAGCGGAGAATGGCAAGGGTGAGTATTGTTGGTAATTTCCACAATGCCATCAAAGGGGGTCATTGGTATATAAGTTATGTCGTTATAAGAAGGAAGCGTAGAGTTAAACATGTAGCCTCCTTCAATTGGTTATGTTCATGGCTCCTCGGCTGAAAGAGTTAGGAGCAAGAGGTGTGGAAGTGGTTGTTCTAGCAGGAGTAAAACTTTGTCAATACAAAGGAAACCTTCAAGGATAATATCCCTCCCCACATCCATGCCACTTTTAAGGCCATGGATGCGTTTTTTTGTTCAGAAACAAGAAAAGGACCTCGAGCAATCTGAGGCCATCAACCCCTAGGACAATTAAAATGAGATTAGCTCGAGTTCTAATGCAACATGATTTCTTTCAGGTGGGGACGCTGCAAATTGTTCATAGCATCAAGGAAGACCTAAACAGTGTCGATGGGAAGTTAAATGAATTGGTCAAAGCTGCAGATGCAAGTTACCAGTTAGTCAAGGATAGCAACTCTAGTTTGCGGGTGGGAGCCATTGTTTCTAGGTCTAAGCGAGGAGGGTAAGCTTAAAGGACACCACTATTTTTTAGTATTTAATCTTCATGTGGGATAAATGGTTTTGTTTTGGGCATTTGTTGTATGCTTAGTTACCTTATTAAGGCAGGCTTGAACAACATGAATGGTTTGTATATAACTCTTTTCATTTGTTAGACTTTGCCATCCTAATTTCATATTCTCATGCGAGCTTTAGTTTTTCTCTGATACTTAAGAAAGAACTAGTATAAGATGGTTTGAATGCTCCTCTATAGAGTAGGATAATATATTTTTGTAGTCTATGTTTGGTTTTTTGGTTTGTGAATAAAAGGATATAATCTTGTTTACAATAATAATAATAATGGACAAACATAAATACAATTGCCAAATAGATTCATATTAAATATTACAACTCAATATTAAAAAGGTTGTAACATTTTTCCCCATATCTTGGCCCATATAATATTGGGTAAAGATAAAAATAAAGTAATAATAATAATAATAATAATAATAATAATAATAATGTTTGAATCTCAGTAGTACTTTTCTTTTCTTGTTTGTAGTTAATGGATTTGTACATCATGAGCATTGCATAGAGAATAATTAGGTGCATTTACAACCATATGTTCAAAATAAAATTAAGTGTGATTTGATAGTTATAGGATCACTATAATAAAATCAACATAGATCCATCTTAACTCTAAACCTAAAAGACATCAAATCCTTTGATTTGCAAACCCTTCCTTAAATTTGACACTTTAAAATAAGGTTTGCACCTCAAAGGATTTGATCTCTTTAAGAACTCGGTAGATTATGAGTTAAATAAATTTATACTAGTTTTTTTTCAAGGAAAAAAATGCAATATATTTATAAAATAATTTGCATCTTACATAGATATGATGATCTTGACCATGATAAGTTGTAGAAGGATTGGTTCCATCCCAAGGTTCTAAAAAACGATAAGACAATCATTGTTGTACTATGAACACATACATATAGCCTCCATGCGGCTTATAGATAACAACTATAACAGAAAATAATATTTTTGCAATAAAAACATGCAACAGTTCAGGCCTTAAGTATAACAAAAATAAAGACAAAAACAATCCAAAGATTGTGCCCTTTGTGGCCCATATGTCTACAATATACTGGGCATAAAACAATAGCTAGCCAGGATATAAATCAGGATCATATGTTACTTCACCATGATCATCTTCATTCCATCTCATCCAATAACCATCCTCTAGCTGTAATCCAAACTTTGAAAGATCGTTTGCCTTGGAGTTTCTTTCCCGATAGATATGTGCAAAAAACACATTTTGAAACTACATCTTTAAACCTTTGAATTTCCTCATAAATAGGAATCAAAGTGATATTTTTGGGAGGTTGTTGACCTTCTTCCATTCAATGACCATCTTGGGATCATCGAATATATGTAGATGTCAAACACATTTCTTAATACCCAAGATCATAGATAGCTTGAGAGCCACTAATTCAACTTTGTTGTTAGTATTGTGACCAATTCCTGCAACAAATTTGTGACAGATATGATCATTTGTGTAGAGAAGTCCATTAGCACCCCCTGCTGGGGATTCCCCTTAGCAGTACCATCAAAGAATAACCATGGATGATCTTTGTCAATACCTTTAACAAAATTATTCCTATTCTAATAGTCTTACTCTCGAGGAAATAACCACAAAATTACTAAACCTTTCTCAAAGAATGAAAGTGTCACTCAACTCAATAAAACTCACTTAAATATATGTGAATATGTAAATATGTAGTATTGATTCCTCTCTCTCTCATTGTAACATTATTTCTATTTAAATATCTTATCTATTATATTTTTAGTTTTGTCTAAATTTTATATATTTCTTTTATTTTTCTAGATAATAATTCATATGTTAAGTTATTAAATCTTTTCATTCATTCAATAATTTTGTTTTCTTTTGTATATATTTTGTTAACCTATAACTTTATTTTCATTTTTTTTCCTTGGAAAAAAAGGTGCATTTCATTATATTTATAACAAAACACATCATATAGAGCTTAAATCTAGCTAAATCAAGACATAGACTATTGTCATTATATCCATCATATACAATCAAATCAGATACAAAAGGTGATCATTCATACCACCATTTTTTGTCAATTCATCAAAAAACACCAAAAATATTATGGTTCTTTGTAGTAACAAGATAAATCTGTGATGTGTATATAGGTCTTGTTGGGGTGAGTCCAATCACCCCTTATAAATTTCATAAAGGGGTGGGTCTCGGGTCATATGCTATAATGTTTTGTTCATTTGAATTCCATCTCAGCCAACAATTTTCCCATTGTTGTAAACCAATTTTTTATAGTTGATCGGCTTCCATGTTCTTATCCTTGTAGATATGTCAATAACTAATGGAATTTAAGAGATAAGATATTCTACGAAGGTCCTCAATTATAGCATCCAAATATATATTATTGTGTCTTTTTTTTGTTCATCCAGTCAATAACCATGAGCAAGTCTCCAATGATTTTATATCTCGAACCCTGATACTATGTGCAAGAAGAAGGGTATACCTGGGAGCTATAAGTTCTGCACAATCGTTTGTGGCACCTCTGAGTCCTGTTGCAAATTTGTAAACCTTCATTTCATTGATAAATATGATAGCCCCAGTGCCTCCTTTTGTACATGACTCCTGTGATGCTCCATTGAAGAAAGACCAACAAATCTCCTTATCAATAACAAGGTCTCTATTAATTCTTTGCTTGATATCAATGACATGTGGAAGTAAGTTGTGAATCCCTAGTGCTCTATTACCATATACATCTGGATGAACATATTTGTCCTGAAAAAAACAAGGTTTCTAGCAAACTGAACAAGCAAAATCATTATCATAGGAGGATACTAATAGTCGACATAGGAAGAATTGTGCAACCAATTATAAAATGGATTCGACAAATCTTGACCATGCCACTGTAAATTCATCCCAGGAATCCTGGAAATGTACTTCCAGATGGAAGACATATATGAACAATGGATAAACAAACGATCGATAGTTTCCTCATGACGTTTACATAGAACACACTAGTTGGGACCAATCCAGAAACAACAGGTCATGAAATCCCAGGTGGGAATAGATCAATGAAATGAAAGCCAGAGGAATAGTCTCATCTTAAGCGGACATTTTAGGTGCCATAAAGAATAATTCCACCAAGGCGAGACAAGATGATCTTCCAAGGATCGAAGCTGTAGATAACCCAGATTTGGTTGATAGATACCTGATTAATAATTCTTGCACCAATTAAGCTTATCATTCTCATCATTAAAATGAATGAAAGAGTCCTTTACATAAGAAATATACCTATTCCAGATGAGACTCTCATCTCAACCCAAGGACAAATCATTAGCAGTCATCCAGATAGGAATTTGTGTAGTAGGGTCTTGAGCAACTCAGATGTGATATAAATGGATAAAGTGCTTGGAATGTAGATATTGATAGAGGTATTTTGGAAGAATATAATTAGAGCATCCAACTCAAGGGTCATGCCCTATTCGTAATTATATATTGTTGTCAATTTTCCATTGTAAATAATCTCTAATGAGATTGAAATATTAATGTGTGACCTCCAGAAAGGTGAGTCTACACTAGTTCTCTTATTTTGTGTGCAAATACATTCTACCATACTCAACGACTTGATGTATTTATGAAATATGATATTTTCCCATAAACCTTGTCCATTGATAAAACGTCGTATACATTTGGCAATCAGGGATTTTGCAAAAATATGAAGGTTTTTGAAGCCCTGCCCACCAATTTGTTTTGGAATGGCAATTTTGTCCCAAGCTGTACAAACATATGACTTGTCCTCAAAATTACTTTTCCACAAGAAGTTGTAGTTCATCTTTCTAATATGATCAATGGTCCCTGCATGTACAAAATCTAATGAAGTCCAATACATAGGTAGGAACTCAAGAACAATTTTCATAAGAATATACCGCCCACTTCTTGATAGCCATTTATTACACCATAGTTGAAAAGGTTTCTCCACTTTGCCAATGAGCCAGGACCAATCTCGTCTTCAACAGTCATTTGGTTTTAAGATAAAACCTAGGTATTGAATACCATCCCATATGTCCACTTCGGGGAAATGGAAAGTATTTGAAATGAAACTTGAACCTTCCATAGAAAGGTTTGTAGCTGAAAAAAGATGATTTCCCAACATTTAAAATCATACCTAAGACTTCAGAAAACTGATCCAATATGGCTTTGATGTGAAGAAGATCATTCCTAGTACCATCGGAGAAGATGAGAATGTCATCAACGAAGAGCGTGTGCATGATGGAAAGTTGCTCTCATACTTTGATGTCGTGTATTTGTCCATTTGACCAAGCATGTGATAAATCTCTACTCAGACCTTCCATTACAAGTATAAATAATAATGGCGCCAAGGGACACCACTGCTTGAGCCCATGCTTAGGCCTGAAAAAGGCTAAGGCTGATCCATTAATTTGAACTGCAAATGTAAACGTTTGAAAACAAACCGAGACCCAATCTATGAAAGGTCTTGATAAACCAACCTGGTGAAGGATCATACGAAGGAAAGACCAATTTACACAATCATAAGCCTTGGTTAAATCCACTTTCAGAATGGTCACATGAAGCTTTTTAATATTCGTCGAATGGAGCACTTCTTATGCAGATCCAATAACATCATGGATTTGTATACCTTTCAGGAAGACAAACTGTTATGGGGAGATTTCCTTTGCCATAATTGGTTTTATGTGATTCGCAATGATTATGGGTATGAGCTTATACACACAATTACAAAGAGATATAGGTCTATATTGATCCCATTTAGTAGCATGATCCATCTTAGAAATAAGAGCAATGAATGTGGAATTAAAAGAGACAATAACTTTACCTTCTTTATGGGACTCCTCCATGACTACAAGTATATCATTTCCAAAAAATATCCATGAAACCACTGAAAAATTGAATCGGTCATCCGCCCGGCCTTAGAATTTTGTCTTTTTTCATATCATTGATCGAAGATTTGAGCTCCTCCATGTCAATCTGATACATGAGGCGATTGTTCTGCTCCATGTCAACCATATTTGGATAAAGATGGAGTATGTTGAGGGTGCTTTCAGCAGTAGCCTATTCATTATCTTGAAATTGGTTCTTGAAGTAGTAAATCCCATCTCTAGCCAAATCTTGAAAACCCAAACCCGCCATCCTCGGAATCCAACTTCCATATAGTATTGATATTTTGTCTATGCTTTGCATAATTCTAAAAATAATTTTTATTATCGTCACCCTTTTTTATCCATATGCCTCGGCCTTTTAGTCTCTATGAGGCTTCGTTCTCATCAAGGATTTTTGTGTGTTGAATCTCCAGCTCAATGATCCTCCTCTTTTATGAATCCAAATTAAAACCCTCTTAATGCTTATCATGGAATTCATTAATTTGATATTCAATAGATATCAATTCACGTTCCAAGAAACATTTTCTATTTGCATCCCATGTCATAGAGAAGACCTTAATATAGATAAGGTTATGTAAAAAATGTAGTCCCATAGAACCATGAAGATCTAGTCTATAGGAGAGCCATTATTTTTTAACAACGGACTTGTACTCTTCAATCTCCAACCAACGAGCATTAAATTTGAAGGCATAATTAGGAGCTTTCTTAGTCGAAGTCTGAAAATCCATAAACATTGGAAAATGATCACAATTACCTCCTTCTCCAATCCACTATCTTATAAGAGTAACTGACTGTAGGAGACCGTCGTTGACAAGAAATATGTCAATACTCTTGGCAATACTGTCCTCACCTATCCTCATATTTCGCCAAGTAGGTCTAATAGAATTTGGAATCATGTCAAATAGACCTATGTTCCCCAGTATACGAATTAAATAGTTTGTCAACTGGTCGGCTTGGTCCCTTTGACCCCATATTTCACCTTCTCCTAGAGAAAAGTTAATATCTCTCACAAGAATAAGTCTGTCTGCTTGTATGAAATTTGAAGCAAAAATCTTCTCCCAAAAAGTGACCTTGTGGAGATATGGTCCATAGACATTTAGAAATAAGACTAGTTTCCCTGGAGAAGAGGTTTGTGCCTATACCAGAAGAAATATACCAGGAATTTGTACACAACAGTTCACTAGCTTTCCATCCAGTAATAAGACTACTAAACCTACCAACAACATCAAGGTTAACAAAATCCCAACTTGGCAGAAATTTCTTCAGATCCATAATAATACCATCACCACATGCTAGGGTTTCCTAAATAAAAACTACATAGTATTTTTGAGTAATTAAAAGTCTCTTAATAATGATATTTTTAGAGGTAAACCCCAACCCCCACGCATTGAAGGACATAATAATCATTGGGTAACAATTGAACATGGATGACTTTCTTTAAGAGTCCCTTCAATGGTGATTTGTTTACCGATCTCACATCTATGATGGCTTGTTCCCTGGCAGTAGAAAGAAGTGATCGTTTGCCCCTCAGTCGCTTGGATGGATATGAGTCAGGACCAATGCCAAATTTTTTGTTTTAGAGACCAACTGATCTTTCACTGTACCTTGGTCGTAGGTCATATCCATGAGCCCTAGGCATAAAAGGAGTTTTTAGAGTGTCCTCTTGAGCCAACTGAGTTTCTTCATAGTCTATAGACAAGGGATCCTATTGGTGTAGGGTTACAACGATTGGTTGTTGTTCATCTAAAACATGTAGGGTATTGGAGATGGAAATGGGATATATCATAGAACTATAGTAGGGAAAAGGGGAAGCTATAAAGTAAAGGTTGGGCAGGTTTACTTAAGGGTTTGGTTCAGAGAAATCGTGTAAATTGGAAAATCCTAAGTTTGAGAAAGACTCAAGGTTTTGTAAGTTGGCCTGTAAGTTAATGATAGTGGGATAATTGGCAATCTTATGGAGCCCCCCTTATCCCCCGTATTTTCAAAAGGAAGAGTAGGTTTAGGCATCCTAAGTCTATCATAAAACTTATAAGAAGATTTTCTATGGAAGTCAAAAGGGTAAAAGAAAA
Organism: Pseudotsuga menziesii; assembly: GCA_001517045.1. NCBI lineage: Eukaryota > Viridiplantae > Streptophyta > Pinopsida > Pinales > Pinaceae > Pseudotsuga > Pseudotsuga menziesii. The sequence continues at coordinate 38,845 of LPNX011027656.1, read as the reverse complement.
ATGTAGGTTGGATAGGGTTTGGTGGATAGCTTACTCGAGAATAGTGAAGATAACCCACCAACCTTCAGTAAAGAACTTGTAGAATACCTTAAAGTTAGACATCGAGGAGATGTAGGCTCAATCGCAGTAGAGTGTGGAACACATCTTTGTGGAGATTCCTGACGAGATATCTTTGGTACCCATACACTACTCTATTTATACTTTCTGCTATGCCCTTTCTGAGGTCTATGGGACCTAAAATGTAATGGCATTCTTTAACAAGGTGGCCATTAGAGTGACAATGGTTACATCTAAATGGTAGCCTAGTGTAGTCCATAGGTTGAGAGAAGGAATGACCCCCAATCAAAATGTGAATATCCATAGATAGTCCCTCTCCCAGGTCAATGTCTACAAGAATGCGAGCAGCTGTCATGTGATCAAAGTCAATAAAGCTCATATCCGTTGAAATGAAGGTACCCAGTTGTGAGCCAATCCTCCTATAAATTTCAAGTGACTAGAGATCCATGGGCAATCCAAGTAGTTTTGCCCATATGCTTTGTGTATAAAGCATGGACTTCTTTGCATCAAAGAACGTAGTCCACTTGAGCAATTTCAAAGGTGTTGAATCCCAAAATCATGAATCACTAAGTAAAGTATTTGAGTCCTCAGTGGTATCCAAAATGACTCCAAGCCACCCCCTGGCCAGAATGTAACATTTTGATTCATATCCAAGGATAGTAGATCATTGCTCATGAATCTAAATTTTAAAAGTGGGCAGACTCATTTGTCTACCAAAGAATGTGCCCACCAGAGACTTATTAAGCATCAATGGCAAGTATCACATATGCGCATCCTTTCCTAGAGCAAGTCGAATATCTGAGCTTTTCTTTTTCAACTTAAGTCTCGATTTTTCAGTTGAGGAGCTCTATAAGGGATAACTAGGGTTTGTCCAACTGAGTAGGTGGGGCAGGACTCCTTGCTGTAAGTGGTATCATTAAAAGCAGAGCAAGTGTTGTGGGGTAGCGAAACCATTCGAAATGGGTCCGAGTTCATGTCTAGTGGAGTAACCCCAAGAGGGTTTGTGGAGTATTGGCCCGTGAAACTCGGTTCCATGTGGAAACACGCCAAAAAAAGACATATAAGATCAATGAACATAGAGCAATAAAAACAAACTTAGTAGAGACATGATGATTGACAGAAGTCAAATCACCATAGAAAATGGAAGATAGAAACAGGTTCTGTCAATAACCCTAGTAAATGATTATGATCTTACAAAACCTGCAAAGGCACATAGCCATAGTAAACATATCAGTATTCAAAACCACAAATAAGATCAAATCTCAAAGGCTTCATCTAGCATCGCTCCCATAACTTGACTTAGATTTTTAACATCTTCAAAAATGAGATCGGTACAAAATCTTGTTTTCATTTATTTGTTACAAGTATATTTTTTCCATTTTATATAAGTAATATCATCTCCATCATTTTAAGTTATTAATCTAACACTTTTAACACATTGACTTATCTTTAAAATAATTTTCCTAGTCATAAAAGAAATTGATTTCATTTTTTTTCTTTCAAAATCACAAACTTACACAAATAAATAAAACTTATTTAATTTTTTATTTAACTCTTTTCCAATTAAAAAAATAAATAAATGAAAAGCATAAATGGATATGGGCTATTGTTGACTTACTCATGTGAGTCAATTCGGTGGTCGGGTTTATTGGATAACTTCAATTAGGCTAGTTAGAATATTGGGGGCATTGATGTGAAATGGGCACTAAGGGTTTAGTTAAATCCATATGTCTTATGGGTGGTGTTTGATACTAAACTTATGTCATATGGGAGGGTGTCGCTTGGTTCAAAATTTAATTGGTTTATTTATTATATATTTAAATTTACAAATTATTAGTAGCAAATAAATTTATTATTTAATTTATTTATTTTTATAAATTTATATAATTTTTTTTTATTTAGAATTTTTTATATATTTTTATAATTATAAATATTATTCATTGAGATTGTATTAAAAAACATGTGAAGGAGCTAAATTCATTTATATATTTAAACTACAATTTTAATAATGAAAATTAAAATTTTGGCTAAAGATTATAAAACTAATAATTATAGTCAAATGTTCATATAACATTTAGATTACATTTAGTAACCCTTAAGTAATAAAGTAAAATATGTTAATCACCATTGAATAACCTTAATCACCATTGAATAACCTTTGTGCTTTGTCCTCGCTCCCATCAACTTGTCTATCTCGGTTGGTAACTGATGACTCTTGTGTCTCTAATGATGTGGAGCTGTCTTTGGTAGCTGATGATTCTCGTGTCTCTAATGTTGTGGAGTCGTTTAGGATTTCAGGGGATTATCCACCCTCCTCGTCCTCTATATTAATCGGTCATGTTCGGGATCTGCCCCCCTTGGTGGAATTGGTTGAGATTGACGAGGGGGAATAGTCTCCCTCCAAAACTGTCAAGATGTGTAAGGCATATAATCCGCTTACGAAGTATGGTAATTCTCTTATCCCACACAGTTATCATCTTAGGCATCGAAAGCCTCATGTTCTAGTCATATGGATAGGTCCCATCGTAGTATCCAATAGAACCACTCCATCTATGCTCATCGCCTTAGGGGGTGTTTCTCTACCTTGGCTCTTGCAAGGGTTGAGATGATTCAACTCATTAATGATGGGTGACATAAATCTACAAAGGTTTCCCTTAATGCCCGACTCTTGTGAGCCTTACCAATTTTATGGTGATTTTGACGAGGACTACGGGATGGTCCACAATATACAACCCTCATTTTTAATGCAAGGGAACTATTTATGCCCTTTTTTGTCTTTTTGGGGACATAGTTTTTGGATACACAGATTTAAAGTTACGAGGCTTTGAGGTATAATGTTTTTTTTTAAGTTTAACAGTTTTTGTATGGACTTAGATTGATGTGTAGCTATGATTTGCTGCTATTTAGTGAGATTATAGGTTTTTTGGTTAACTTATTGTTATTTTGATGCGAGGCTTAGGCATGGGTGAATGTGGCATTATTATAAATATAATAAAGTTGCACATTTTTTATGTGGAAAAAAATCGTCCTTTTTCTCATTGTAATAATTGTTTTTATAAAATTTGATTATTCTTATTGTATTTATATTTAATTAAAAATGAATCGATTTATATCACACTAAACTAATTTAAAATCCATTTTTTTATAATCTTCAATTTCATCTTAGGTGGTGCCAATTAATAATGGAGATTGATCACATATATCGTAATCCACACACACATAAACTATGTAACAAATTTAGTGCATGAATAAGAAGAACATTTATTATCTCTTATTCTTATAAAATTACTACTCTTATTGGCTAATGCTCCCATATGGAAAATTGGTTTTTGTTGGAGAGCCTGCCCTAAATAAAGAAAGAAAGGGCCTTGTTTCACTAGAGTGAGTTCCATGGAGTAAGGGAGTAAGGCCTAAACTGACTGCCACCCCTATTTCTAATGCTACGGGTGGAACAATCAAAATAAGATTTGTATTAGCTATAATGAGAAGATTGTATATAAATATGGTAGAGAGTTTCATCCCTTCATGGTATGGATTACTCGGAAACATTACAATCTAAACCTACCCCCAAATACTTTATTATGAAGTGGTAAATGTTATATCATAATTAGAGATCCATTCATTTTAAGATTTGGAATTCATCGTGATATGACCAAAGTTGTGTTGCATTTCTTATTAGAGAACTTCCTTAATTATAAAAGAGGTTCTTACATATCTCCATATCCATCCCCATTTGAGACATTTTGTCTTATTTCCTCAGTATTCCAGTACATAAGAAGAAACAATTTGATTATGTTAGCATTTAAAGGATCACTTAACATTGGATCTTTTCTATACTCCAAAGCTCATATTCCACTTAGAATATAGGTTCAATGCATTGTATTACCTGTTTTTTCTCAACTTTAAATATGAAAAAAGGACAGTCTTCCCATCTGTCCTAATAAGCCTCTAAACAGATTGAATTTTAAATCTTTATATTTCTTCATGCCTCATATTTCTCCAACTCCTTAAGCAAAGTCTCAATGTACTTACTTCCCTATTTTTAGAGATGCTTTAAGCACCCCCTTTCTCTTTTTATATGTCTTATTTGAGTGAGTTTGGTCACTTCATTAAAAAAAAAACCAAAGTGTAAAGCATCTAACATGAGATTAGTCTTGTAATTTAAAAAGACTGTATTTTCAATTATGCTATTTCTTTTACATATCATGATAGTTTCATAAAAGTATTATAAAGTACTTTTTTTTAAAACAAGTGTCGAGCATCCATCACTTATCAAAATATAAAGATTGTATTACATTGTTTAGTTAATATCACGCCTAATCTTACCCATATGGGGTGATTGGGACAAATACTGTGATATGATGGGAGTTGCTCCCATGGACATGACAAGGGGGAGGAGCTTCCACACACTCTCACCAAGACTTCGAGTAATGGTAAGAGGTGGATGGTGATTTTCGTGCAGGGTAGATGGATCTAATTACAGGTGAAGAGGTACCTTAGCATCATCTTAATTGATACAACAATTCTCAATCCTCCAAATAATAATCATGTCATACTAAGATGGGATCATAGAGTGGGAATGAATGGAATAATGAAAGGATAAGGCCTTCTTAGTTCAAATATGGGAAGCTCCTCCTCCCTTAATGCATAAAAAGCTTCTCTTTTAGGTCTTTGGTTATTACTAACTATTGACCCCATATGTTTGAATGTGATCGAACGTATTATCTCTCAATTATATGCTTATATCTATGATATACTTCTATCTAGGAGAATGAAGTCTTATCTTGATGCCTTGGATGCCCCTCAATGGGTGTGTCATGGTGCATAGTCAAGCATTGTAGCTAGAAGAAAATTTTGGACAACAAGTGCATGGGGAAGAGAATGAAGGGCCCATCAACTAACTATCTATTAGTTTGGATATCTATAAGTGCTCAACCTGAGCAGAGGACAATAATGGTTGGTAGCAATCTGCATGCTAAAGGGAAGAAAAAAATGCATATCAAAGAAGAAGAGGACACACATTTAAGATACTATAGAGAGGAAGGCCTCACATATTCTGTATCCCCCCGTGTATACTTTGAGGAATCCAAATTGTGCCCAACAGGAAGTTATTGTAGCAACTAAGTGGTTTAACCAATCTCAGTCGATTGCATTCATTGAACAAGTCAACAAGTTAGAGAAGAAATCCATGTCTAGGAGATGCCTCACTTTTGCTAATGAAGCCCTCTAATGGAATGGATCCTGGACAAAAGTTTATCTAGGAGCAAACGTACCAAAGTTTCTAAAATGTTAGAAATTTATTGGATGGTAAATCCCTAATAACTTAAGCCATGGAGGAAGACAAGTCTCAATACCATTGAACCATTCTAAAAAAATTAAAGATCATGAAGGGGAAATATGATGTTGTTATACATGTGCATTAGGGTCTAAAGGCAAGTATAGTGGAAGAAGCAACATAAATCCAGGCTATAAACAACACAAAGCATAAGGTTGGAGATGATCAACACTCTACCCAACCAAACTTTGTCATCTTGGATTCTAATCCAAATGATGAATCCTATCCTTTTATCCTATGTCACTAGATGTATTTGTTTCTTATTTATCATGTTGTTTAAAGTTGTTAGTTATGTTTATGTTTATGTTTCTTGCATCACCATACTTCTCCTGAAAGTCATTCTGTCTAGTTTTCATCAGAGCCTGCAAATTCTTAAGGTCCAACACTTCGGGGTAGGCGAGAAATCAATTTTTTTTGTATAAACTACCTATATAGTATAAGGATTATTAATAACAATAACTCAATTTCTAGTAAGTTGTATTATGTCGATCATCAATTTGTTTATAGAATTTCAACAAGATTCATATATTGTTTTGGTTTTTAGTCCAATTTTACATATTCCTTTAACATAAAAAAAAAAAAAATATAACAAATACCCTCTTTATATTAATAAAATAACACTCTAACTTTAAAAAATATTATACCTAATATAATTTAATGATTATAATAAATTTATCATTAAAAAACAAAATATAAAACTTATTTAAAAATAAATAACAATAAACATCATTATCTCTTAGCTAACTACTTAAACCCACCCATTAAATATGATGCTTTTATTACAAAACATCACTCACTTTCATGTTGTCACCTCCTTTACTCATTAGAATCATGATTAGGACATCTGGAATGTATTTTATCTCATATTTATTTATTTATTTTAAATACCCAGAATGAAAGTAAATTGAGAAGCTTTAAACTACTAATGACTTTTCTATAGCTCATTAATTTTAACTATAATTTAACAATCATAAGAGAGAAGGAAGAATCTGACCAATATAAGCATATCATTCGTATTTTTATTTATTTGAAATTTTGTTAAAAGATTAGCACTTTTATTTTTAGTTTCTTGTGTGTGGGAGTTGTGAATTTCAATTTTACATTACTGAGAATATTTTATAAACATTAAACGTTTTAAATAAATTAAAAAACAGATTATCATTATCATTGTTGTTTGTTAAATATATATTTATGTAAAGTGATAACTTCTATATTATAAACATATAATATTTTATGGTAAGGGTAATAAGTGTGAGGTTATTATATGACTGAGTTGGAATTGCTTCAAATAATCAAGTAGAAGTATATGCTTTGTTTCAAGGTTCAAGTTTATTGTAATGAGTTTTTGTAAGGAAAATGATTTTAAAATAAGGATCAAACCTAAATAGGATAACAAAGAGTTATTTCGAACCCGGATCATATAGACAAGGTAACAACTTTTCATCTTTGTCGATCAAATAATAAGATTGTTGATCAATAGGCAAATAAGGCAGTTTATTTGGATAAAGAGGTCCTCATAAAAAATGAGGACCCTCTCTACATAAACTAGGTCCCTTAATTTAAATTATGCTCACAATCAAACTAGCAAAGGGACTTATGGTTTTCATTATACACTACATGAATGTTTTAGAGTCCAAGCATCATATCAACAATCTCGAATAACATGTAAGCATTATAGTCTTTATGCACAAGGAAGACTTCATGGTCTTGCTTACCTTTGGTCTCCCTACTAGCTAGTTCAAAGACTCTTAAGTATGCCTTCATAAAGTCAATTTAATTTGCTTCGTGTGTAGAGGTGGGATATATCACTCCAAACCATGAGTCAACTCGACAACAATTTCAAGGGTGTCAGATTTAAAGGTGGTCGACATTCAAGAATGTTATCTCAATCAAATTTACTAGGGGATAGAGGTACGATGATCTTAGTTATTTGAATGTTTCATTTGAATTCGAGGTCTCTTTGATTCAAAGTCTCTCCCTTTCCAAAGATACGAGGACAAAATAGGTTATATTTCTTCTAATTTGATGGAGGAATTGTTTTTGTTTATTGTTGTATTAACACTTTCGACATGTTCATCAATCTTGTTTTCGATGTGTCCTTGGTTTAGCTATGTCTAGCTTGTTATTCTATTGATGATATATAATTTGTCAATCAACATGTCTACTCTAGTGGAATTTGGTTTCTTCTTTGAAACTAAAAGATTCATCACAACATTTAGGAGATCTGAGATCACAATTGTTACGATGACAAATATTCCTTTCCCTGACACTTATGTGAATGACAATATTTCCGATATCAAGAAAATATTGAGCAGGATGAATTCCCAAATAGAGGGCATGAGATGCGTCATTGACTATCTAACTAGCCATTTAGAAAAGCATGAGAAAAAACAAGTAGAATTGAAGGTTATGATGTAGGAACAAAGCATAAAAACTGATAAAATGACAAGTGACATAAATATGCATTACAACATTATTCTGGGTTTTTCTCATGGAGCTCAATCTACAACAGGTTAACCTATGTTTTTAGTGAGCTCAGTTATGGATAATGTAGTTGAGGAGGATACAATACAACATACAACCTTTGTAATGATAGAGCAACTACAACTTTAGAGAGATGACGTACAAGAGCGGGAGGATATCCTTATGAAGGAAGCCCATATTGGGCATCAATTTAGTTATTTTTTCCCTTTTTTATGGTTTTTACTTGTATTCTACTACTTGGTACTTTTATTCATTAGTATCGTTACAGGCTTGATAAGCAAGAATCCAATTTTGGCCTTTTAAGAAACCCTTAGGAGAAACATTGTTTCAAGGTTCAACTCAACCAAGCATTTTTTTAGTATCTTTGTATTTCTCGAGTGATTTGGTTCAATGTAGGCTTACCTATATTATTAAAAAAAACATATAATGTTCTACGTAATGTTTTTTCGATGAGCATGAGTATATGGAAACTTCATGCATGATCACGAGATTCTCCTATGCTAAAAGTGTTCAAATAGTAAACCCACCTAGTGGAAGCATAAGGAGTTGAGACATTGCTAGGTGAATCCACCTACATACCCATAAGTATAAGTGCTTAGATCTTCAGTAAATGTCTTGCCCCATCCATTGAGGTAGAAATTCAATGGTATAAATATGGCTAAGGAGTTGAAATCATCATTGTAAGAATCCCTGCTTGATTATTCCACCAAAAGGTTAAAGTGGAGGCATGTATCAAATAATTCATGTCAGGGAAAGGGAGTCAATACCTTTGATTGAGCCAAGAACAGACATGACAATCAATGGTATTAGAAAATCCAATTTTATCCCGTCATTTTCTTGGTTGCATAGAAATTCAAAAGAAAAAATGTAGAAGGGCAATACATCACCATGCGCGATCTTTGCTAAGGGGAGTTAGTGATTGAATGCCCCTTAACAACTAATGCAAAGCAACTAAGCCAATTTGTAGCATATGGCAACCAAAATTTGTAGTTGTCTCTCTAGAATTAAATTAAATGTCAAGCATATAATATTCAACCGTGAGTTTAGTATTTAGGTATAGGTATGATGCAAAAATGAATAACATGGTAGCTAAACAATAAAATTTATTATTTCATTTCCATCGAGAACACAGAGGTTTTGGCAACCATCCCTCACTATTATTAAAGAAAAATTAGGGAAGCTCTTGAGATTGAAAAACATGCGAACAACCTAAACCAGGATGATGGTCTAAAGTTAAAAGAAGCTTGGAAACCTGTTGTTCGTGCCATCAAAATTAACCCCACCTTCTCTCGAATTCGATATCANATATATATATATATATATATATATATATATATATATATAAGAGGGGTCGTTTCAGCTCAACCTCTCTTGATGATGAACGCAGTCTTAGGGTTTGAAACGACGTTGAGAAAAACCATACCACCGCAGATCTCTTGTCTTACTTAATTATAAACTGTGTAAAAAATGGCAAACCATGGTATATGTATTTGATATTCTTAATAATTCACCCTTTTATATAGAATTATCTTCTTTAGACATGCATACATAATAATGACATCATATTTGACTTTCCCTCTCCACACACACGCTTTACTATCATCAGGGCTCTCAAACAAGGGTGGAATGGATCAAATCACAGAATATTACACTCTGACAAACGTGGAAATGTTTGTAAATTATGCATAGTAGAAAAATTGCATACTAATTGTGATGACGGTAAAATTACCTTTTACTAACTAAAAAGAAGAAAAACATGTAGTTATCAAACTCGACCAATTCATACAGACAATCAAGATTTCGCATGATCAAAGTTTCATATTTCTTATAAATATTGAGCAATTAATAATACAAATTATGACCTAAAACATTATAACAATAACACTCAATGTCAATTAAAAATATTAAATGCAAAATATTAATTTAGATGAATCCTTTAATAAGAATAAACCAATATATCAAAATACCATATCACATCATAACCATAAGCCAAAAAGAACTCAGAAAGTATGACATTGAAGTCATTCACAATGTTAGTATTACAATAAAGCTAGATCTTATTAGAATTTGAATTCCAAAAAAGAAATCTATTGTAATATGATGAATAAAAAACTAACCTTTCTCATAGCAATAAGGTATTATAAGTGCATAATCAACCATGAATCTTAAGGTTCTATGCACACAAGAATATTTTAAATTCTTTATTTTGGCCATATGCACCCATCATGTTCTCCATGGTATAAGGATGTTTTCATTATAGTTGCAATGTAAAGGACTTGGAGTTGTGGCAGTTTTTGATACAGAGTTCACCCTCACTTTATCAAACATTTGAAAAAAAATTCCCATAGTAATTGACTTTGTGAACCTTAGTTTTCAACTCCGTTGACAAAGGCTTTGTACAACAATATACTCTCTGTCGGCATATCATGTATTACTATCTATATGCCTTGGTCCATAGTTGATATGAGATGCTACAATTAATGGGTCATGATGGGTACTCCCTAGGTCAATGAGTGTGTAGTTTGATGTCCTTCTCTCCTTGTTCTCTTTAGGTGGAATTTGTGGTTTCGTAACAACAATGTAATGATTTGGGGGTTGGCATGTTATTCTCTACCCTCCTCTTTCTTGTCAACTTTTTTGAAAAAGCAAGGTATGGAATTCTGCCTTGGTCCCATCAATAAACATGTTTGCCAAGTTCTTTAGGCATGCTTGCCTTTGATCCCTTGCGTAAATTTAAAAAATTGTAAAATCTGGAGGCCCCTCTCAATCTTATCACACTGGTGGAGGAGGGCCCTCTTGTCTGGGCACTTTAAGAAAGACCCCACATGTAAGGGCACTCATGTCATTGGGGGGCTACTAGAAGATTAAATAAAACTAGGCACCCAAAATTGCATGTTTGTAAATACAGGGGGTCTTACAAAGATCCACTTCTTAACTTGCTTTACACACATCTTCTATCGCTTTCTCCTTGTTGGTACCTTTGCAGAGAAAAACACTTTTATTAATAATTATATAAATTTATATTTTTATTTATTATATGTTGATATTTCATATAAATTATCCATGATGGCTTGTTTAGAAAGTGTGGTGTTGTTACTTTTTGTTAGAGTTTGATTTCCACAAGTGATATGTTTTTTTTTTCATGGGATAATTCTCATAAATAAAGAAAGTTTGTAAATGTAGTTAAGATTAAATGTAAAATTTAGATGACTTTGATAAAATAATTTTTTTATTCATGATTATGTAAAAAAAAATGTGATTTTACAGCTTGTAATACACTTATAACATATTTAATATTTAACATTAAATTATTTGTTTATCATAAACATTTTAACCTGTGTGCTTCTGCAAATTCTAACATGTAAACTAACATATCTTGAGGAGCTCTGCAACCGAGGTTTTGAGAGGCAATTTGAGTTTTTGTTCAGGCGGTTAGGGTAAAATCCTAACCGCCCTATTTCGCCTCCTCTAGAATGGCTAGGTTTTTATCTGAGCTTTGCAAAGTCAGGTCTTCGTTTTGGTAGTGGCGGATTGCAACGTCTTGCTAAGGCAACGAGTTACGATGGCATGGTTGGAGGTGGTGCGGTTTGCAATGGCCTGTGGTGGTTACAGTGACGCGGTCTGGTGACTCCTCCTGCCTGGCTCAAGGCATGACGTTCATATCCTTGCTGGGTGGCTCCTCTCGTGGCTTCTGCTTAGTGTGAACGATACCCATGGATTGAAGAGGATTCATGCATGACGACTCGTAGAGCTCCACCAGCGCTGACGACGGAGATGACTGGGATGGCTAGGTTTTTCCCCTGCTTGTCGACGAGATCCATTCTAGTTCATTACTGCTCTTACCTGGTATGGCCTGACGATAGCGATGGCTTTTCGGTGGTGGACTTTCACCAAGTGCTCTTTCTTCATTTTATGAGCCGCCTTTGGATTTGGCTACTTGCGAGATGATGGGTTTTTGTCAATGTGAATGTGATGACCTGTTCATGAGCTGCTTGGGCGACGACGACGACAGCAGCGGTTCTCTCAGGTCGTGGTGTGTGCTTGATGGTGGATTCGCTAGCACATTTGTTCGGCTCTTTTTGTTTGTTTTTGCTCTTTTGGAGCAGTTTTTTTCCTACCCCCAACACTTACTTGTTTAGATGGAGTAGTTTTTACTTTGGTTGGGAGCTTGTTTGTGGTTGCTTAGGTTGTTGAGCACTGTTTGTGACTTTTTTACTTTGCCTGGGAGACTGGTTTTGGTTGATTAGGTAGTTGAGCATTGTTTGTGGTTTTTGGCTGGATATGATACCTGGTATCATTGATATGTATATCGTTACTTTGATTCAACAAATATCAAGGAACTACACTTTTTCTTCTTGAAAAAAAAAACCTATGTGGTTATGTGTCAATAAGATGTAATTGAAGTGGTTGTGAGAAAAAAAGTTTTGACCTTCCCTCTTACGTTCAAATTTCATTTTCTGACTTGTTTTCTCTTATTGAGTTGATTGTTGATGAGTTATATATGATCTATCCATAAGTGGTTCATCTAACATTGTACCCTGATGAATATAGGGTTTATTTTGGGTACCACCCTCAAAATGAGGAGAAGTGCATAGGCATCTTCCTCTAAAATATGCTACATAAATATGTGTGTGCGTGCATCCACGTGTGTCGCATCTTACTTATATGTCAAATTAGCATATAAAACCCACTTGTTTGTGGGGCTAAAAAAATTATATTATAATTATTTACATGTTTCACAAAGGTATGTCCCTTACACCCCACTAATAATAAATATATAACTTCCAAGAAAAAAAACACATAATATTAACCTACTAAATAACATAAAACAAGACAACTTAATCACTCAAAACCATGTTTAAAAATGATAAAACATCCATAATCTTGAAAATAATAAACTATCCATTATTTAATAGCACATGTTCTAGATAAAAAAAAAAAATTTGAGATAACACATTATATTTATTATATAATAAAGCGTTTCCTTTTGCTATTAATGTACATATATCGTCTATATAAATAGGTTAAATAGGTAGTATTTGTTTTTTTTCACAATATGCAGATTATCAATGGTTTATCAATAATTTTGACAATTAATTTTTAAATGGTAAATAGGTAGTATTTGTTTTTTTTTCTTCATAATATGTAGATTATCAATAGTTTATCAATAATTTTGATAATTAATTTTTAAATTACGAAAAATATAATTTTTTAAATTTTAATGTGTTAAAAGAAAGAAAGAAAAAATTTAATTGTGAAATTTCTTCTTAATAATTTTAAATTGTAAAGTTTAGTGAATGAAAATATGTCCACTTTCCCTTAAGGGTTATGATATGAATACATATCAAGCGCTTTACCCTTTTATCTAAATAATGAAACAAGATGACTAAATTATCCCAATTTCCAAGTTTAGTGAATAAAAATATGTCCACTTTCCCTTAAGGGTTATGATATGAATATATATCGAGTGCTTTACCCTTTTATCCAAATAATGAAACAAGATGACTAAATTATCCCAATTTCCATTAATTATAGGAGTAATCTAATGTTTTTGATGATTTGCATTAGTATTTTACTGGATTTTTTTGGTGAAAATATGGTCGAAAATATTGAAATCGCAGTTTTGGATTGTTGAAATTACACAATCGAGGTGTCCTAGGGGTAATCGAGGTGGATGAATCCATTCCTATAATCAAAATTGCAATTCCAGCAACCGAAAAATGCGATTTCAATTATTTTCCCATCACCATATTTTGACTAAAACCACCAAAAAAGAACAAATCGTCTAAATATTAGCTTAGTATCTAATTATAGAGTCATTTATTAATTGAAAATATATTAGAAAGAACAAAAAGCAAAAATTAAAAAGTTATGGTTAAATTATCCACATCTCCATTAATTGTAGTGAAATGAGATGACTAAATTATCCATATTTCTTTGAAGATGTTTAAAAATTCAACTATTTGGATTAGATAGTTTTATTTTTGTTGTTGTTGCCAGAATTAGACATTTTTTATTTTGCAAAATTGGAATTTAACTGTGTTCATCACCCTCAAAAACCCCAGGAGTACCCAAAATTCCAAAACTTGATAGTTGTAAGCTGATTTTTTTCAAACTAGTGTCAAAAAATTCTACTTATTACAATCCAAATCTTAGAATTTTTAGAATATACACATCTCTATTAATTGTAGAGTCGTGCATTAAATAAAAATATATTCATACTAGAAAGAATATGATTAAATTATCAACTTCTTCATTCATGGTAGAGTTTTTCATTAAATGGAAATATTAGAAAGAACATTACTAAATCAACCACATCTCCACTAATTGTAGAGCCATTTATTCATCAAAGTTTATCATTTCTTCAAGTTCACAACTAATCAATCATTTCATATTATATTATAATAATAACTTTGTTTGCGAGACAAGGGACCCCTTTGCATAGTGATTTCATTGATAAAGTTTATGAATATGTACATACCCTATTCTCCTTTAGATTTGAATATATGACCTCCTAAAAGATAACGCATGTTTTTAATCGTTAAAACTGCTCAAACTGTTAAAAAAATTATACTTCAATTTCATTTGAATAAAATTTATCCGCATTTTAAATAAATTCAATTATTTTAGAATACATATTTTAAATAAACTTATTCATTTTTACATTACTCATAACCATGAAGGAAAATATATTAAACTCAATACAATAATTTTAATTAGAATACATATTTTAAATAAACTTATTAATTTTTACATTACTCATAACCATGAAGGAAGAGATATTAAAATCAAAACAATAATTTTAATTGTTTTATAACATAGAGCTTTATATTTGCTGGCAGAAATGTCAACACCTGTTAAGGTATGTCCATAATTACAATCATTACATAGTTAAAGTCGGCTCCCAAATAGCAATTGTCACAAAATGAGATTTGAACTCGGGTGAAGAGGATAACAACATTCCTCCCAACCACCTAATCTACACTCAATTAACAATATCAATAAAATTATTGTATAAACATTTTATGATTTTTTTTTATCCTTTAAAATAACAAATAAAACTAATATTTTAATTTGAAATATGACCCTAATCATTTTAAATTGATGATATTATATAATCTAATTACACTAAAAATATGTTAACTCTATTTCTACATTTAAAATTACAAACACAACAAATTTCAATAATAACAATACTAAAATTTCAATTTTACAGAACATTTAACCTTCTTCTTCCTACCTACTAATAAAAACAAGAAATATTTATAAAATTCAAATATTTTCATATTCATATACAATTTAATCTTTTACAAGTGGGACATGGGTTTCATATCCTAAATGATATGTTAACATTTATAATGTCAATTTCTATCACGTGAATGTGCTTTTAGTATCATTTTCATGTCGGTTTATTATTATTTTAGCCATTGCTTAGAAAAGGCATCTACAATAAGGTAATGCATTCTTAGGAGTGGGACCTATATGCTAGGGGTGGTTTGACATTTGATATGACATGCTAAGGGTGGTTTGACATTTTTCATATCAAGGCAAATGTATAGTTATCATTTAGCATATTGACTTTGTTAATGTGATTTGACCATTCCTTTATTACTATTCGCCACTTTATATCACTAATGTTTTATGGCTATATAATTAACATTTATTATGGTACTTGTCAATTGATAATTAGATAAGAGAGTTGCTTCTGTATGTCGGCACAAGCCACTTAATATATTCACTGCTCAAGCACCAATTGGAAGAAAATAAATATATAAATAAACCATGTTCTTCAATATGGTTGTTGTGTTGTGTTTGTCTTTGAATGAATGCATGATGAATCTTTTAGGTTTATATTCTTCCATAAATCAATTTGGCTATAACACAACCCCCTTAGTGCATCTACTGAGTGCCAACTTAAGTGGGTAATATGTCATTACCCTGGGATGCAACTAGATTATGGAATTATGGAATGTTGGTGAAAGGTCAAATTTTAAGAAATTTTCTTCCCATTGCTTTCTATGCATTGGTTTGACTTGACTTGTAATAGAATTTCATTAAACTTGGAATATTATAAAAAACATATTTATAGTAAGATTTATCACAATAATTTTTTATTCTTAGTTATGTTATTTCTATTTGCATTATTTTATGTTCAACATGTTTTGATGCTTTGATAGTGAATAATTTATGTAATAAATTAATATGTACATTATTGTATGAACTCAATGCAGTATTATTTAATGTTATTAATAGGATATCATATTTAACCAAGTTATCATATCTATAAATCCAATATGTTAATGTCAAATTTTGCAATAATTGATAAAATTTTAATCGCTTTTAGAATTTGTTATCCTTTTCATTGACTTTGCCATTATCTTATTGATGGTAGATTTACATAATGGATTATATAAAGATGTAAGTTTACTCATTGTAAGTCATTATGTAACAAAGTCATTGTGGTTCGGTTTGTATACACAACTATGGTAGAGCTTGATGCCACAAATGAGATTAAAAGGAAATTGTGTTGTAGTGCAAAGTTGTATAATGAATTTGTTATCCTTTTCATTGACTTCGCCACTATCTCATTGATGGTAGATTTACATAATGGATCATATAAAGATGTAAGTTTACTCATTGTAAGTCATTATACAACTTTGCACTACAACACAATTTCCTTTTAATCTCATTTGTGGCATCAAGCTACCATAGTTGTGTATACAAACCGAACAACAATGACTTTGTTACATGATTTGATCCTTACCACTTATTGTATCTCATTATTTTGTACTAAAACATATGCACATTTGAGCCATCTATGGGTTGAAGTGTTTTTATCTCCCTTTTTATGTAATTTTAGTGTCCCTTGACTGCTTTGAGTTTTGTTATTCTCACACTTATTGCCTTGACTCATATAACTTTACAACCCTTTTATCATGCTTCTACAACATTAACATGGTTCCATTATCTTAAATGCTTTTGCTTAGTCAAGTTTCTATTTATCAAAGCTCAACACCTCACTAAGATTGGGTATTGTGACCTACCTGGTATAAGGTGTGAGCAATGCAACATGAGTTGTAGTTTGGAGATGGCCTTTTCCATGGTTTTGTGTCTATCTTGTAACAATGTGTCTAGTGTTGGTTGGTGTGTGGACAATGGAGCTTCGAGATACATGACATATGACAGGTCATTAATCGACATGATTTAGGAGCAAGAGAGAGTCATTATTGTGGAGATTGGTGATGATGCCACATACCATGTGAGAGAAGTTGGATCCATTTCATTATGGATGCCTCCAAGTGATGCTCTTGAGATGAGTGAAATTTTAATTATTTCGAGCTTGAGGAAAAAACTCCTTGCAGTTTCTTGTGTTACATATATACATTGGATAGTTTCTTTTGATGATCAACAATGCATCAACAATGATTGTAGTCTATCTAATATGAGGACTTTGGCTAAAGGGGTGAGGGAGGGTGTCCTTGATATGTTACTTGTTGATCCAATGACACTCATACATTCTAGAGAGAGGCTAGTAGGTATTCCTGCAGCGCTCTACTCCTGGTTTTCTTTTTTTTCTTTAGCTCGCTTCAATTTCTGAAAAGTGTGTGCCACACAACGTGTTTGTTCATTAGACAAAAGCGCTCTAAGACTGATTTACAGACATGTGAATCCTCTATTCAAACTCTTGATTGGTTTCCGATAGTGACATATTTTTGCCCCATTTTTTTGGTTGTTTGCATTGTTTTGAGTAACTGTTTTATCTTACTTTGCCTTTTTGATTGATTGCAACAATAAATGAACATTTATTTGCTTAGTAGTTGATGCATGGTGTTTTAATGAAACAGTTCGTTGGTTATTTCAGTTAGTTTTAGCCTCAAATCTTCATTTAGGCATTTACTTTCAGTTTTGACATTTACTTTCGGCATTCATTGAGCTTGTTCACACCACTTGTGCATCTACTCACACCCTAAGATCAAGCGAGCCTAAAATTTACTTAACTGAACACACATTTAACCCCACTTGGGGACCATAAACAACATTGTAGTTAGGTAGGGAATTGGAGGTAGGAATCCAAATACCTTCCCTTTTCCATTTACATATGAGACATAGATGTCGACTTTTAGGGAACCAAATCCCTTAGTACTTGTTGGCACGATGACAACCAGTTTGTTGGGTAGGCCTCTCCCTCAGGAAGGTTGAAGTCATAAGAATGGTTCTAGAGGTTAGGGTGGAATACCACACTCCACTCTATACTAAAGGCTACATACTCTTTGTCCTCATTGCATTGCCAAGCCTACTTACCCAGAGGTGCAACGGTGAAAGGCGGAAGTGGCAGATTTCACCTTCTTGGGCGTGTCATGAACGAGGGGCTCATTTACCCAGGATTCCTCTCGGTAGGGGGATATCCCATAGCCATTATTAGTCATCCAGGCCATATTTTCTGACTTGGATTTCATCACTGTACAAGGGATATAGTTTGCGAGGGATTTCAACTTGTTAGTTAAGAGTTTGCATGCTCCCATACATCATGCGTTAGTGAGTCTTTTTGGTTTATAGTGACTTCTTGTTGGCTTTGTGGTCATTTTTTTCCACTCGCCTGCTATGACACAAGATTGCAGTAGAGTTTTAGAGTGTGTTGTTGGCTTGAGTGTCGCTTCTTGTTGAGATCTCTCCTTTTGCACACCCGATTATAGTTGGATTCTTGGATCCTTTTTCATAGGCCTCTTTTCGCACTCACATCACTCCACCACCATTTCTCCTTCGAGATAGTCTCGTAGAGTTCAGGGGCAGTCACCACAGTTCAGTTTGTTAGACCAATTCTGCCGCACCGCTAGTCGACATTGTTTGCTTTTTCCGGTTCCCCTTTCTGAGAGAGTCACATTCGAGACCAATCCTTACAACTCAGATCATTAACCCCCACACAACCCCATGGCTAGTCACATCCCATCATCTGGTAGCAAACCGTTACCTACATGGAACCCACCTACTGGGAAGCCCCCCATTGGGAACCCACCTACTGGGAATCCTCTCGTTGGGAACCTACCTATTGGGAACCCTCCCATGCGAAACCCACCTTCCAAAATCCTCCCTTCTGGAAACCCCCCCATTGGAAACCTACCTACCAGGCATGTCGTAATGGGGAACCCATACACATGCTATTTTTCGATGGTAAACCCCTCCTCCAACAATTCCCATGTAGGATATCTGCCTATCAGGAAGCCTCCTCTAGGGAACTCCCTTGCGATTGTACCTCCACATGGAGCCTTCGATCCCGTGAGCCTACCGTTCATGGTTAACATTAACTTCCTAGATATAATAAGTTTTACCAATGACCCGATCTGTCATGATCTTACCTGCTCCCCCATGCCTACCAAAATCCCTTTAGATATTCCTAAATTAGAAGGGAAGGTCGATGAGGATCCCCAAAACCACATCATTTCTTTCCACTTGTGGTGTTCTTCGACCTCCATAGTTTATGGCTCAATTAGGCTTCGTCTCCTCCATAGGACCTTCATTGGTGTTGCTGCTAAGTGGTACATTGATCAACCACATGGCACCCACTCCACTTTTGCATCCCTGACATCCACATTCTTGCAGTTCTTATAAATGCATGTTCGATACAACGCCAATGTCGAGATCCTTTTGTCTTGTCTCTAAAACATCGCTACCCATATCATGAACGACATCCATGAATGGCGTAGATGACACAATCTATGCAAAATCAAGTTATACGATATGATATTCCTTGATTGGTTTCTCAATTCCCTCATCCCTACCATTTCCAAGGATGTTGCATCCGAATGCCCACAAATGGATGAAGAGGCCATCCTGAAATCCTAACAATTCGACTTAATCTACACCCTGTCAAGGTATATATATATTATTTTTCCCAATTCTCCTTGCAACAATTTCGTTCCCAAGTACCCACGGGGGGAATCACATGTTGCCAATGGTGTTATTGGATCGATCACATCTGTATTTCAACCTTACACTCACATGCCTCCCATGGAGACTCCTTTATACAACACTCCACCTAGTGCCACCCCAACGGTGATGGGACCTCTTCATATCCCAGGTTGCAGTCTCGACCTATCCCACATTACCTCCAATTATGGAGCAACACCTTCCTATGCACCCTCAGCCTTGACCCCTCAGGTTTATGGCTCTACTTACCCATCACCTACTTACAGGAACCCCCCTTAAGGATACACTTCACCTCAAGCAGCTCAACCTTGCTATCCTTTCCCCAACCCATCGCCCGCTATAGCTACAACGACACCCCTTCAAGCTGCTACTCCACCTCAACAGGTGTATGCTCAACAAAACCAACACACCTCCAACAAACACCAAGCCCGACAGAATCGAAGAACATGGCGTACCTGTAGGAATAACCAACACCAGGGAGGGGGAGGACCACCTCCTAACCCTATAGGAAATAATTGGGACCGTCTGACGAATCAATACCCTAGCCAAACACCACAACATGGAAAGAATATGTAGTTACGAACCAACGATCTGTGTTCCTTTTGCAACATTTATGGACACTACACCCACCATTGTCCTCACTTGGCCAAAGCCTGTAAACTTTGGGATGAGGCTAATTGCCAAGATAACACTACCGCCCCTTAGGAACAACCTCCGCCACCTTAGTAGGCCCCACCTCCTATGGTGCTGCAAAAACATGTTCCCACTCAGGGGGTAATCACAACACAACCCATGACATGATATGTTGCATCATCCAACCAAACCCTGAGTAAGGTGTTCAACATTTGCTCACCTTGTCAAACGAATAGGTCACCTCCAAATACGATGAAACCAGTACGGTTCGACTGTTGAGACCAATTCTACCATCCAATCCAATAACCCTTCTCCCACTGACCTTGCCTTGCAGTTACCTCTATCCTTCTCCGATGTGAACCCCGAGGCTCCTAAGTTTCCACTAATACGCTTTACGTCCAATGCTAACTTCCGCATTGCACCCAATTATAATATTGTTGATGATTTATCCCAGTCCCTCGCTGCCATGTCAACAACCTTGGAAGTTCTTAGGAACTTCCCAACACAATGCAAAGCATTGTTGTTCGCATTAGGTGTCATCGACCCCACCGATGCACGTTTGATGACCTTCGACCTTGATCAGTTTGAGCCACAAAATCCATCATCAATGGCTTTCCAAATTCTCGTCACCATCCAGATACTTGTGATTCATCATTGCATTATCCACAAGGGCGTGTCCACTTGCGTTATGTCCACCTTTGTATGGAAAAATCTCGGGTCCCCCAAATTAGATCCATCCTCGACGACCTTGCATGCTTACAACAGACATGCAACCCAACCTCATGTTGACTATACAACATCAAGAGTCATTCTCTAGACTTGTGAGTCATATCAAGTCTTAAGTATACTCATATGATTGAGGTGATGATGTTGTATTGTAGAGCTTGTGAGTTATATCAAGCCGAGTCTTGTGAGTAATATCAAGACTAGTCTTGTGTTGTATCAAGACTGTGGGCTTGTGTTGTATCAAGTCTATACTTGCATTGTATCATGTCAATTATTGTCATAGATGTACCCAATGGGAATGAATCTCCAATTGTGGAGATGATCTTGTGTTGCATCAAGATTCAAGTCTTGTGTTGTATCAAGACTGTGGACCTACATTTGTTGAGGTGGTTATACTATGTGATATATTTCTAGTCATGGTCACTGAGTGCTATAAGTCTCCTTTAGGGCTTAGCTACCCCTAGAGTGAATTAATTTAGCACACGACTATATGGCTCGACGTAATATATATGATAATCAGTATGTATGTAATACTTCTTCTGAGTACGATATGATAAGATTGATAAATAATACACATATGGACCATGCATTAATTATTTAATGATAATGAGATTAAAGCATAGAGAAAGAGAATTTGAATTGGCCATGCAAATGTTTAAGTGAACTCAAGTTATAAAGATTTAGTAAAATATGAATGCCTTAGTCAAAGCATCAATTGAACTATTAATGAATGTATTCAATTAAGTAAAGAAGAGCTCAATGTTCATCTATTAGCATGCATCAGTTAACCAAAGAGATCCATGCAAAAGTTATTAATAGAAATTGTGCATGGATGACACTAAGAGTGAAGCAATGATGACACTTAAGTTAGCATGTTAACTAAGTGATCAACAGTCAGCTAAAGGTTGAGTTCAGTTCAAATCAGTTAACATTAAGTTCAAATCAGTTAACATTCAATTCAATTAAGTTAAAGTCATTAAACATTCAATTAAAGTTAATTGAGGAAAGGAAGGGTGATAATGTTTGCATGGAGGGAGTTCTAGTTAGATCCTCCTTGTGAATGCACTATGTGGTGCTCTCAATGTGTTTACTAAGCCTCCTATGCGCTACCTTATGCATGTTAGGGTTTTGGGCTTGTTATTAATATGCTAGGCATATGTCAAGTTAAATTCAGTTGCATACATTTGTTTTTGCAGGGTTACATTAGATCTCTCTTCTGTACTGCTTTAGGTGATATCTCTTATTGGGAAATTTGCTTATGTGTTGTAAACCATTCTCTACAAATCTATCCATCATACTCAAACAATTGTTGAGTTTTTTATCCTTCATGTTTGGTGGGATTTCCCAGGGTATATCTAGTCTCTCGTGGTTGATTGATTTATGTCTGATTTATGGAGTTGATTTATATGACTGATTTATGAAGATGATTTATGTGGCTGATATATTTATGAGATTCACGTAGCTAACTTATGAGATATATATGTGTTGAAATTGATTGATAAAAATTTTAAAGTTCAAGTATCTATGGTTTTTCTCAAACATCAACACCTAAAGGAATTCTTCCTAACATACGAGTTGATCTAGCCAGTAAGACTATCCTAATAGACATTTAAGTGGTCAATTATAATCTTGATTATAACCTCCTCCTAGGGCGTAGTTACATCTATGTAATGAAGGTCGTTGCCTCAAATGTTTTTCGAACCATGATGTTTCTTGATGATGAAAAGATAGTCAAAATTGACCAACTGACATACTACGACCTCAAGAGGCCGACCACTCCAAATAACATACTCCCCATAGTGTATAACACTATTAATAACGTGTTTATTCTTTTGCTAACCGTTGTCGTTCCAGGTGCCCTCAAGGAGGCCTCCATGACTTCCAGTTTTTCAGTGTTTCCACCGCCTCTGACAACACCCCAAATATCAGACCTTTCTACCCTCTCATCCAATACACGAGGAAGCCAACAACCATCTCAACCACAAACTCAACTGCAACCGATGCTAACTCCTGCCCCAAGTCAACTACCTAGTAATCAGTGGGGAGCCACACCTATCCAACAGATACCTTTTATGTTCCCACCTTTCGGCATTGTGAACACACACTTCATGGAAATCATTAACTTTCCAGGCCTAAATTTTGGCATCCCAGTTTGGTACCATACACCCCCAAACTACTCTCCATCCCCCCATGTCGTTTTGACACTGGTTCAACCTATTTCTGCAACTAACCACCCACCAACCGACGTTACCCTGGTTCAAGTATCCCCTAGGGCTTCGCCTCTTCTATCCCCTGGCAATCCCTTGGCTACTCCTAAGCAGAAGGTAGGGGGCGCATTGCCAGTGTTTGAGAAAAATATGAAGATAATTGAACTTTAAAACTTTAATCCACAATAACAATGTAGACGAAGCTCATCAATAATTCAAAGACATAAATCAAACCATAGAACACATGATATACCCTGGGAAAACCCTCCACTGATTCGGAGGATAAAAAGAACAACAAACAATCTTAGAGTATGATTGATAATTGATAGAGAATGGTTACAACACAATAGAAGATCTCCTTTTCCGAGAGCACAAGAAAGTAGAGGTCAAATGGAACACTGTGTTGATCTTGTAAAGTGCATAACACTTTAATAACATGTCAAATTAGGTCATACAAGGAAGTTAGTGAATAATGCATGCTTTTGTAAGTAGTTAACACTAAGAAAACTATTTTATCTTCATCCATGCACTAACTTGGTGCCAAGTGTAGTTATCTCCCATAAGGAAGATATGCGCCCTCCATTAATTCATAGAGTTTAACTATCTCTAACTGAGTTTTTAGCTGAATGAATTGAACTGAACTGAATGGAACTGTATGTAACTGAATGGTACTGCATGTAACTGAATGGAACTACATGCAACTGAACACAACTGAACACAACTGAATGTAACTGAACATAACTGAATGTTACTGAACATAACTAAATGTAACGAAACAGAACTGAATGTAGCTCCATCAGTTTCATTTTTAACAACCACTTCTGTAAATTAAGGAGTTGATTCCTTAATTAACTAAACTTTGTTTATCATAACTAAGACTCAACTGATGTCTTATCAATTCGAGTTCACTTGGTGGCATGCATGGGCAATTCGAAATCTCTCTCTATCTCTATGCTCATATTAATTATCTCTACATGGTCCATATGTGTTTCATTAATTATATATCATATCATACTCATAAGATTGTTTCTGAACCTATGATCATATGTATTACCTCGGTTCATATATTCACATGCTAAAGTAAATCACTCTAGGGGTATCTAATCCCTAA
Source organism: Pseudotsuga menziesii (assembly GCA_001517045.1). Taxonomy (NCBI): domain Eukaryota; kingdom Viridiplantae; phylum Streptophyta; class Pinopsida; order Pinales; family Pinaceae; genus Pseudotsuga; species Pseudotsuga menziesii. The sequence goes on along the minus strand of LPNX011027656.1, from coordinate 14,367 downwards.
AGGAGACTTGTATGACCCATTGACCATGACTAGCCATACATCTCATAGTATATCCACTTTACATAGAAAAGTACACCACCTCACAACATGAGGATATTTGTAGAACTTGATTTTACTCACAAGTCTACTATCTTGATATTACTCACAAGACTCAACTTGATATTACTCACAAGCTTTACAACATCACCACCTCAATCATATGAGGATATTTGTAGGACTCGATATTACTCACAATATTGGAGAATGACTCTTGATGCTGTAATATCAACACACGTCTTCTAACACCAATCATAGTAAGGATGAGAGTACATATTCTTCTACTCCGACTTGAACACCACCTCCTTGAGCATTATGTGAAGTTACTAGTCATGCCACCAAGAACTGTCTGCAGTTGCCTATCCTATGAACATATGTGCAGACACTATATGATGATGATAATGTTCTCATGGTCCAGATCACTAAGCCCAACCAACCTAAGAAAAAAACCCTTCGAACTAACCACCCATGCACGAATTGTGGTCTTTATTGACACTACTCCCATCATTGCAGCGAATTGGATGAATATCGCTATGTCTTAGCTAACTTACACAAATTCTCGCTAGAGTCAGAGATCAGAGTTGTAGAAGAGATCCATCCACCCCTCATAATCTTCTTCGAACAAGGTTAATAACATTTATGTTATCTTGACGAGTTACCCTCTATCTACACCACCACCCTCTGATGAGCGTTCCTTATCATCCCATACCACTATAAGTATGTTGATGAAAAATGAGTCCCTTTGACCTATCTATTTGATCCTTCCAAACCGATGAGAACATCCTATGCCCAAAACATGGGGGCATGCATCCAGACCTTCCTACTCATCCTCATCGTCCTTGTCGTCAATACTTGTTGATGTTTGAGCAAAATCAGAGATGCTTGAACTTTAAAACTTTTTTCAAACAATTTCAACACTTATGAATTTCATAAATCAACCATATATGAATGTCATAAAAAAATCAACCACAAATAATAATCAACCATAAGAGACAATATATACTCTAGGAAAACCCTCCAAACAAAGAGGATGAAAAACCCCTCAATTCTTTGAGTATGATAGATAGATTTGCAAAGAATGGTTCACAACACATAAGCATATTTCTCGATAAGAGATATCACCACAACAATAGATAAATCTATTGCAACCATGCAAAAACAATTGTATGCAATTGTATTGAACTTTCCATATGCCTAACATATTAATAACAAGCCAAAAACCCTAGCATGCCGAAGGTAGCACATAGGAGTCTCCGTAAACATACTGAGAGAACCACATAGTGCGTTGACAAGGAGGATATAACTATAACTCCCTCCATGCAAACATTAGTGCCCTTCCTTTCCTCGTTTAGCTTTAACTGAATGTTCACTGTCTTCAATTGAAAGTGAACTGACTTGAACTGAATGTTAACTGACTTGAAATGAATGTTAACTGACTTGAAATGAATGATAATTGGCCTGAAATCAATATTTAACTAATTGTTGACCACTTAGTTAACATGCTAACTTAAGTTCCATTAGTGCTTCACTCTTAGTTCCATCCATGCACAATTTATGTTATTAACTTTTGCGTGGATCTCTTTAGTCAACTGATGCATGTTTATTGATGAACATTAAGCTCTTCTTTACGTAATTAATTACATTCATTAATAGTTCAACGGATATTTTGACCAAGGCATTGATTGAGGCATTCATATTTTACTGAAGCTTTATAACTTGATTTCACTCAGACATTTGCATGGGTAATTCAAATTCTCTTTCCCTATGCTTTACCTCAATATCATTAAATAATTAATGCATGGTCCGTATGTATATTATTTAGCCATCTTATCATATCATACTCAGAAGAATTATTCCATACATACGATCATATATATTACTCAGGCCATATAGTCATATGCTAAATTAATTCACTCTAGGGGTAGCTAAGCCCTAAAGGAGACTTATAGCACTCAATGACCATGACTAATAATATATCACATAGTATAACCACATGACTTAGTACAACACAAGACTTGATACAACACAATACCAATCTTGATATAACACAAGACTCCATCTTGATACAAAACAATATCACAGTACATGCATACCACCTTAATACATGAGGACATAGATAAGACTTGATACAACACAATGTCCTGACTTCATATCACATGAGTCCCTAAATTGATACAACACAAGTCTTGGAAAATGACTCCTGATGCTGTATAATCAACAATATGGGGGGCATCCACCCGAACGAAGGCATCCCCCATCATCATATCACCAAGTTAGCATGCCACCATGGCTATCGGCCTCATCGGACACCCCCCTCCCACCACTTTCTCAATTCTTTGTCGATATCTCTTAACATGTACTTCATAGGCACCTTTGGACTAGGGGGCATGAATGACGACATCGACCCTGGAATAGGGGGAAGACTCACTCATTTTAACCCTGCCTCTTCACATCTATCTCAGTACTTTAATGAGCCCATAGCTGATCACCACACATATGTGATCCATAATCACAAACCCCATGCCCAAAGCATGGGGGCGGGACCTTAAACTTGCTCACTTTTTCACATGCATGATCTCGAGCATTTCCCGAGGTCACATGCCATATTGCATCTATTTTTTGCATTATTTGTACCACCGAAATCCATATTTTGTGCCTTTTGTAACTATTGGGACACTTTTTCAAAGTCACCGACCTTTCGTCGGGCCACCTTCTAGGCCTTCCTCAATTTATGTGCCACCACGCAAGTCACCTTATATATGTGTTTGTATGCATTATTTATATTCCAGACGCACATTTATGCTCGGGTATCCTTGTTATGTTTACAAAGTCTGGTTATGGTTGCACTCCTCCTTGTGGTAACGACCGCTTCTATAGGTATAACTCCATAACTGGCATATAGGACATCCTCCCCTCCGTCGAGTTGATGCATTGCCTCCATTTTTCCCCCTCAAGCCTGTAGGACCTCCCCCCACTCTTCGAGTAAGTGGCCTCGCCCAACAACCCCTTGTATTTTACCTTTCTCAGCAGTAGAGCCTCCCCTAACATGGGTGGCTGTTGTTTAGAACCCCTTGCATTTGGAACCCATGTCGTTCACATCCCCTTAGGATCAAGATTCTGTATAGTTTGAAATGTTGGGTTGAAGCCGCATGCCATTTCTCATGTTGTCGCTTTTTGTCCAATCCCCTTAGACTCCCAGCTTGGAGTTTCTGTTAAACTCTTTTCTGACTCTTTAAACGATGAAAATATTGTCGAGTTATCTTGTTCCTTTTAGACTCATTAATAGATGTGAAAGAATCTCTACCCAATATAAGTTTACCACTTTTTCGGGTTAGATAGAATATTTACAAAAAAAAGAATACTCTAGTCCCTTTAGGCTAGAAGAGTTCTCCACTGCACACTTTTATTCCTTTTTTGGGCCTTCGAGACTAACTTTACGAAAAATACCACCACTGGATTCTTCTTACCATTTTCAAACTCTCTAAAACTAAAAACACCGATGAGCATTAATTGACCCGGGATCGATAAAACCAATGGGGAAGTACCATCTCGAGCATACTTATATACCTTCTTTGAGCTCCTTGAACCATGAAGAAGGCAAAACCAGTATTTCTCAGCACCCCTGCATACCACATTCAATCCCTTGTGTCGACAACATCCCTAGTCACCTTTGTTCAGAGTACTCTGCAATTGAGTCACCCTTGGAATCACCATTGGAGTCCCCCTCCTTCATTCACAACATTTTTTCCCTTCTAAGGAAGTACCCCCCTAGCTATGTTTCCTCCCCTGAGATCAGTTTCATATGATTCCAGGTCTGCCCTGTCATCATACTCTAAACAAATGAAGTTTGAGTCCCATGACTCAGTGACCCTCGTACATACCTACAATGTATCAGTTCACCGTCTTGTTCCAGTCATTCAATGATTTTATACCTCATGATCCTATCAAGGAACCATTATTGCCTTGGTAGTTGTAGGTATCTTTTTGTTGATGCCAACACATCTATTCTAGAGGATAGACCTAGATGTCCTTGTATCTTGGCCTCACCACCATCATTGATGAGTTCCTACACACCATTTGGAAGGGAAACCTTATTTTCCTTTTAGGTGGTTACTTCTCATGTGCTCGACATCAAATCCTTAATCGCGCCATTGATATTCACATAGGATGCTGGTCCAGTCATTGTTTGGTCAAAGACCTTGGATGTCCTTTGACTCTAGCACATTGGTGAGTCACTATGGAACCCAATCATTATTATGTTCCTCTGGGTATCTAGGCTACATTGGAGACAGTATTTGGAATCCCTTCATTCTTCTTAGTGCAACAAGTTTCAGTTGTAGTATATTATACTACTGAGATTCAGCTTCTCGGTAGCCTGAGTTTTACCAGTTGTTGGCCATTCCAGCACATCAGTCATAACCATGCACCCCAGGTGCATCCCATTGTTTCCAGTTTTAGGTATTTAGATCAGTAGTCATTTGAACCACCATCTTAGTCCATGTATCAGTCCTCATTGGACCACTTTTTAGGATTATAATTCTCCCTTGTCCAAATTGGTCAATTATGCCTAAATTAGGAGTCTTTTTAGTCATTATTGAGTCACTAGTTCGATTGGGTCCACATGGCCTAATTGGGCCACATGTACCAGTTACTAGATTGTGGGGAACACTAATTGAGGCTAACTACTATAGACTGCACTTGCATGCATTAGTTTAGGCGCCTCTTAGACCAATCCCTACAATTTAGGAGCCACTGGGAGTGCCAACACCAACCTACATAAGTTGAGTTCAGTTGGTGACTAGTTAGGCCTAGTTATGAGCCAGTTACATTAAGTTACAGTCAGCTATATTCAGTTAGCATCAGTATTTGCATGACTGCATGTGGGAAGGCGCCTTTCCTCACCTACCAGATTCAGTTAGACTAGTTAACTGATTCTAACTGATAAAGGCACTGATTTAGACAACTGGAGCTATTTAGTTAAATACTGATAGTGACTTAGACACATCCCGTTATCCATGCAGTTAGATTGAGTCAATCAATTCAAATTTCCTCTCATGTATTTGAATTGACTAGTTATTAATACCAGTGTATTACATTGTATTAATTATCCATTTACTTTTTTGATTAATGAAAGCATTATACATATGCAATCCATTTTTTTCATTGTTTCATGTCAATACTGAGTAAATTACTTGTGATATCTATTTGTGAGTTTTGTCTTGGTTCATATATTCCTGTGAGCTCACTTTTTATACCACTATGATGTACACAACAATTATTTATGTATTATTTAGGTCCCCCTATAGACCTCAACATTTATGTATATTGACACATTGATACGAGCATGGGTATGCCCGCCTCGTCCGTATATTTCTGATTATATGCACCTCATCCATTTTGAGTGTGGTATTTGTATATCTAGCCATTGCAACCCCGACAATGAGTTTGTTCTCTCCTTTAATGTCGTCTTTGGCTCTCCGCACTCCAGTCACAATCCTACTTTGGAAAAATAAGTCCCATGATGTCTATCGGTCATACAATTAGCTCCTAACCTTACACATCAGGGGGCAATATGTTAACACACAAAATTTTCTCATGTATCATAAGGTACTTACCATATTCCACAGGATCCATTTTCATACCCAAAACTTACCATATAAGCGTTCATACACTAAAACAAATACCATGAGTTATGGTCCCCCTTGTCATAAAATTGGATTTATCCCACAAAATTAGGGATCAAATATCAAAATTAAGACACAAATCCACAAAACAAGGGGAAAGTCTGCACTAAAATGTAATCCCACCTAAATTCAAATCTTGCCGATGGTAAAAGGAAAAACCACTATGGTATTCAAAACTCTAAATGTCAAATATTTCCTACAAATATGGTATGAAGGATCCACTCCCTCCATCTTCACATTTTTCACTGTTATTCTACCAAAATTCCCACTGAATCTTGTAACCCTTTGTTACCCTCCATCACTTCACTCTGGTTGAGCATTGACACCCTTGTGACCTCATGCAAGAGACACCAGACTGCGCAGATCCATGAGAACAAAACTCAACACCAGTTGCAAGGACCCTTTTTGTCCAAGGTATTCTCCATCAATGTAATGTTTCAAATATTTTAATAAAATGAAAGTTTAATTCCATGCATTTCTCTTGTGTGTGAAAAATAAAATAGTTTTACTATTTTATTTGATATCTTTACCCTTCCTATTTACTGTTATTGGTTTTTACTTCATTAGCATTTACGACTTACTTGCATGAATACTTTGGTTCATTTCCTCAGTTTGTCTTAGTTTAGTTTAAATTTTACTTGTTTTTACCACTTTCTCTCACACAGTACTTGAGCCACGGGAATTAGTTTCTTGTGTGCTTCCTACCTCAGCTTCATTAAGCTAGAAGCACCCATATGAGTGTGAAATCACTCATAAAAACCACTACTATGTATCTGGGACTCATCATTCGCTCTTATGATGGACACCGATCTGGACAACTCCAAGATTGTCCCTGAAGTACTCAAACTTCACTCTCGACAGAGGCTTGGTCAATACATCAACTATATTCTCATCTGTTGTAATATATTGGAGCTTCATTGCTCCTCTTTGCACCATATCCTTGATACAATGGTACATGATTTTGATGTTCTTTGAATTGTCATGAAAGACAAAGTTCTCATACAACTTAACATAACTCTGGTTATTGTAGAACACACAAGTCACCTCTAACTCAAGATCAAACAATCCTGCAAGTAGTTTCCTAATCCACACTGCTTCACAACTAGCTGGACAAGCTACATTAATGTACTCTGCCTCGACTTTAGTTAGTGCCACAATATACTTCCTACTTTGTACTCTGCTTCCTACTAAACCAAAAAACTGTGCCAGACCCCAAACTGAAGCAACAACTCGAAGTGCTCTTCCTAACTATGACACTACCAACCCAATCTGAGTCAACATAGCCTTGTAAGCTAATCCTATGATCTATCACATATCTAAGTACATAATCAATCATACCCTTTAGATACCTAAACACATGCTTTGCAACAATTAGGTGAACATGTCTCGGCTCTACCATGTACTGACTCAATTGTCTCTAAAGTAGTATCAAACAACAACTTCAAGTTTGATGCCATCGGTGTGGCCAAGGCCTTGCAATCCATAACCCTGGATATATTTAGGATATCTAACGCATATTTTCCTTGACTAAGGAAAGTATCACATGGATTCTACCACACCTCAAGACCTAATAAATAATGCATCATACCTAGTTCTTTCATTTCGAACTCTGTGGTAAGTTTCTTCTTCGTTTATACAATGAGCCTCTCATCACCCGTCAGAAGCAGGTCATCTACATATAATAATACTATCAATGGTTTTCTATCCTCAACCTTGAAGTAGAGTTTGGAATCCACTTTACTATTGATAAATCCCAAGCTCATTAGAAATCCATCTATCTTGCCGTACCATGTCCTCGGTCCCTGTTTCAAACCATACAAGGCCTTCTTCAATTTCAACACATGTGTCTCTCTATCATGCGTCTCAAATCCTAGTGGCTACTCCAGAAACACTTCCTCTTCTACTTCACCATTCAAGATAGCCTTCTTCACATCAATCTTGTGTACTTTCCACTTCATCACTGCAACTATCACAAGTATAACTCTAATATAAGTGTATATGGACACATGAGAAAATGTCTCCTCATAGTCTATGCCCTCTTTCTAGGAGAAACCATGAGCCACAAATATTTCCTTGTATTTCTCGATGCTGCCATTTGCAGCATGATTTATCTTGTAGATCCATTTGAAATACACTACTAATTACCCTTCAATTCTTGGAACCACATCCCATACATTATTCTTTATGATCAAATGGTACTCTTTGATCATAGCATCATTCCACTCTTTCTTCTCGGATGCTTCTTCGTAGCTAGAAGGCTCTGCATCAATGATGTCACACAATATTGCTACATAACTGGAGTATGGTCGAGGTCTCTTTCTTTCTCTACAAGTTCCATCTAGAGCACCATACTTCTCTGCATCTTGGATGATATCTCGTGCCCAAGCTGGTATTCCCTTGAGTGTGTTCACCTATATGGGTGGATCTATAGGTCTCTATGGCTCAGTCATATCATGGTCTTCACGTTCTTTAGGAGTCCTCTCTTCCATAACTGTGTCTCTAACTCCAGGAGCTTCAGGTTCTTCTTCATGTACTTCATTAGAGTGAATTTTCCTTGATCTACTGAAGGTTGTATCCTCATCGAAGGTAACATCTCTACTACTCTCTATCTTATTGAATCCTAATATATAGATCGTTTTCCTTCATTGTATCACTATATATGACGAAGATGCCCTCGTTTCCTGAAGGATCCAACTTATTTCCTTTCTCTTTGAGAATATGTATGTATACTGGACAACCAACTATTTTGAGATGGCTAACTTCTAGGTTCTCTCTTGAGAACACTGACTATGGTGTATTGTTCTCTAATACACGACGTGGTATTCTATTCTAGATATAGACTCTTTATGTCTTTGATGTATCAATGTATCTGATGAATATGCCCTTCTTTCCTGAAGGATCCAAACGAGTTCTTTTCTCTTTGAGAATATGTATGTATACTGGAGAACCAAATATTCTGAGATGGCTGACTTCTAGTTTCTCTCTTGAGAACACTTCTTATGGTGTATTGTTCTCTAGTACGCGGTGTGGTGTTCTGTTCTAGACATAAACTATTTTTCTTGTTGCTTCATCCTGTAAGTACATCATAAGATCTTGATCATGGATCATGGTTTTGACTGCTTCCATTATTGTCTTGTTCTTTCTCTCTGAAACACCATTTTATTGTGGATTGTAGGGAGTGCTCAAATCCCTCTTAATTCCTGATTCTTTACATAAGGTTTTGAAGCTTTGTGAAGTAAATTCACCACCATTATTTGATCCCGAAGTCTTTATTTTCTTTTTAGTATGATTTTCTACAAGGGCTTTAAATTCTTTAAATTTACTAAACAATTAATATTTTTCCTTCAAAAAGTAAATCCAAGTTTTGCGGGAGTAGTCATCTATAAAAGAAACATAATATGCATACCCGCTTAGAGAGTTGGATGACATAGGTTCGCATACATTTGAGTGTACAATCTCCAAGATATAATTTAATAGCAAGTCAATTTAGGTCATACAAGGAAGGTAGTGAATATTGCATGCTTTACTAAGTAGTTAACACTAAGAACACAACTTTATTTTCAACCATGCGCCCTCATTGACTTGATGTCACATTGGAACTCCATAATTATATCCCATAAATAAGATATGCACCCTCCATTAATTCACTAAGTTTAATTGTCTCTATTTGAGTTGTTTACTGAATGAACTGGAACTGCATGCAATTGAATATAATTGAATGTAATTGAACATAATTGAATGTAACTGAATAAAACTACATGTAACTACTATTTATCCATCAATGTCATCTTCAACAACCACTTGCATGAATTAAGGAGTTCATTGCTGAATTAACTGCACTTGTTTTATCACAACTAAGACTCAACTGATGTCTTATTAATTTGAGTTCATTTGGAGGCATGCATGGGAAATTCGAATTCTCTCTCTATCTCTATGCTCATATTAATTTTCTCTGCATGGTCCATATGTTTTTTCATTAATTCTATAGCATATCATACTCATAAGAATTGTTTGGAACCTATGATCATATGTATTACCCCAGGTCATATAGTCACATGATAAATAAAATCACTCCAGGGGTAGCTAATACCTAAAGGAGACTTGTAGCACATGTTGACCATGATTAGCCATACATCATAGAGTATATCCTTGAGAATTAATACGCATAAGTTATGTAAACTTAATACACCATAAGTTTTGGACTTGATACAACACAAGTCTCAGACCTTAACATAAGGTCATGACCTTAACCATAAGATCCTAGTACAAGCATCTCTCCAGAATATGACAATGTCATGTGAACTTAATACAATATAGGTTCTGGACATGATACAACACAAGTCTTAGACCTTAATACAACATAAGGTCAAGGATAATATCTAAACCTAATTCCAACATAGATTCCAGACTTGATTACAACAAAACTATCCGACCTAAATACAACATAAGATCATGGAGAATAACTCTAGAAGTTGTACTCTCAACATTATTACATTTGAACAACCTGCATACCACACCAGGACCTTTTTACACTCAGGATAACCCAAAGGATCTATTACATTCGAACAACCTGCGTCCTACACCATAATATTTTACAATAACCTCTACTGAGGATGATTATGTCCAAGGATAACCTGTGACCTTCGCCAAGACTGATTACATCCGAGGAAAACCTACATGATTGATTAAATCTGAGCAACCCATGTCCTACGCCAGGATCTTTTCCACTTGGAAAACCTGTCTCTTTTCCCATGTGAGATCTCATGCATCTACATCTTCTAATCTCTCGTCATCTCTAGCATAGGAGCATGCCAGGATCTTTTACACTGCTAAACAACCTGCAGCTCTGACTATGACAACACTCGTTAATCCCTCTTTTGAGGGGACTCGATCTAGATCCCACCAAGTCTTTGTCTGAAGTACTCGAACTTCACTTCGGCTCGAGGAATGCTCAATACATCAGCTATCTACTAGTCTATTGCCACATATTGGAGCTTCACTACTCCTCTCTGCACCACATCCCCGATATAGTGGAACTTGATCTCGATGTGCTTCGACTTGTCATGGAACACCGGGTTCTCTGACAACTTCACACAAATCTGGTTGTCACAAAAGATACAAGTCACATCTATCTACATATCAAACAAATCAATTAGTAGCTTCCGTAGCCATACTTCCTCACAACTAGCCGAACAAGAGACACCATACTCTGCTTCAGTTATACTCAGTGATACGCAGTACTGCTTCCTGCTAAACTACGAGATCATGTCGGATCCCAAACTGAAGTAGAAACCCAAAGTGTTCTTGCTATCAGTGGCGCTACTTGCCCAATTCGAATCAACATAACAATGCAGGTTAATCTTTTGATTCACACCATACCTAATCCCATAATCCATTGTACCCTTCAGGTACCTCAATACATGCTTTGGAGTAACCACGTGAACATGTCACAGATCCATCAAGGACTCGCTCACGGTGTTCACAACAACGCATATGTTCGGTCTCGTATTCGCTAGGTACATCAATGAACCAATAATATGAATATACATCATGGCATCAACCAACTCTGATAAAGCATCACACAAAAGCTTAAAGTTCGATGCCATAGGTGTGGCTATCGCCTTACAATCCAACATTCTGAATCTTTTCAAAATCTCCACTACACACTTTCATAACCAAGGAAGATTCCATCCGCACTTTGCCACACCTCCATGCCTAAGAAGTAGTGCATCATCCCTAGGTATTTCATCTCGAACTCAGCAACAAATTTCCTCTTTGCATCTACAATGAGTTCGTCCATTCCTGTCAGAAATAGGTCATCGACATACAGCAGGAGCATCATCGGTCTTCTGTCTTCAACCTTGAAGTAAAGGTTGGAATCCGCTTTACTCTTAGTAAATCCTAAGCTCACCAGGAAGCTATCCATCTTTTCATACCATGTCCTGGGTTCTTGTTTCAATCCGTACAAGGCCTTCTTCAATTTTCACAAATGAGTGTGCCTGTCATGTGTCTCAAATCCTAGTGGTTGTTCTACGTACACTTCATCTTCAACTACACCATTAAATAATGTTGTCTTGACGTCCATCTGGTGTATCTTCCATTTCATTACTGCAACCAATGCAAGTATTGTTCTAATGGAAGTGTACCTCGCTACAGGTGCAAATGTCTCCTCGTAGTTTATGCCTTATTTTCGTGAGAAGCCTCGCATCACGAATATTGCCTTATGTTTCTCGATGCTACCATTTGCATGATGCTTGATCTTGTAGATCCACTTCGAATTCACAACAGACTTCCTTTCCGGTCTTGGAACTATCTCCCAGACATCATTCTACATAATCGACTGATACTCCTCGATCATGGAATCATTCCATTCTTTCTTTTTTGCAGCCTCTTCATAGTTGGAAGGTTCCTTGTCAATGATGTCACATAGCAGGGCCACATAGTTGTTGTAAGGTTTTGGCATTTTCCTTTCTCTTTGCATCCCATCTGGAGCACCATACCTTTCTGCTTCTTGTATGAGTTCTCGTTCCCATGCTAGTTTTCTCTTGTGGGAGACCTTCTCATGAAGTGTCTCTAGAGGATCTTTTGGTTATTCCATGTTATGATCCTCATGGACTTATGGAATTGCTTCAATAATTTTCATACTTCAGACTCTCATTTCTTCAGGTTCCTCAACCTATTCAATAGGTAGCTTCCTAGAGCTTGAGTATGCCGAGTCTTCATCAAATGTTACATATCTACTAATGTTGATATTCTTGAATTTTTGGAAGTATATTCGGTATGCATTTTAGGTATCAATGTATCCTACGAATATTCCCTTCTTCCTTGGAGGATCAAGCTTGATCCTTTTCTTCTTATGGATGTGTATGTATATAGGGCAACCAAATATTATAAGATAGCTGACTTCTACCTTCTCTCTTGAGAAATCCTCTTCATGAGTCTTATTGTTGAGTACTCGATGAGGAGTATGGTTTTGTACATACACAACTATCCTTGTTGCTTCCTCCCAAGGGTGCATTGGAAGATCCTGGTCATGTAACATTGATTTTGTTGCTTACATTATAGTTTTGTTCTTCCATTCCACAATGCCATTCTGCTGAGGATTGTATGGGGTGCTCAACTCCCTCTTAATCCCAGACTCTCTGGAGAGTTCCTTTAATTATTTTGAGGTGGATTCTCCACCATTGTCGTACCGTAGAGTCTTGATCTTCCTTTCAATGTGGTTCTCGACCAAGGCTTTGAATTCCTTGAACTTACTGAATACTTCATTTTTCCCTTTCAAGAAATATATCCAAGTATTACGTGAGAAATCATCTATAAAGGAAACATAGTACACATACTCACTTAATGAGTTGGAAGACATGGTCCCACATACACTTGAGTGTAATATCTCCAGTATTCCTTTAGCTTTACTTTCACTGCTGGGAAATGTCTACTCTGCATTCTTTCCTTGCACACATCCTTTGCAAATGCCTTCATGTTTTGTCTGGATTTCCGGAAATACTGAGACTGCTTTTCTTGCAATTGGTAGTGATTTGTAGTGCACATGTGCAAGCCCTCGGTGGCATAGTACACTTGGTTCTATCAAGAAATGAACCAATGTTTGTTCAGGATGTCCCTTCAACTTGTACAAGCCTCTGTCTTGCTCTCCAATCAATGTTGCATCATTGATCGTCTTTCCTTTAGGCCAAATTAGAAGTTGGTCATCCACAAATGAAACTCTCATTCCCTTTGCATCTAGTGCATAGATGGAGATAAGATTCTTCTTCAATCCTGGAACATATAGCACGTCTTTCATCTTCAAATATTTTCCACGGACTAGCTTGTATGAAGCTTCTCCACTTCCTTTTATGGGGTATCGATAATCATCCCCAAGTTTCACCTTGTGAGGTGACTCATGCTTAGACATATTAACGAATTATTCCTTGTATCCCGTCATATGTTTAGATGCCCCATTATCCACAAGCCAATAATTGCTTCCATGTGAGATAGTGCCCACAAGCGTTGATATTAACACATACTTTTCATCTAAATCATCCTTCTCTCTTATGAATCTTTTGTTTGTCGGTTCATTGTCTTTGACAGTATGAGCATGATGTCTCTTCTTCTTATCATTGAATGAGTCTTTGTTCTTGGGACAATCTCTTACAAAGTGTCCATTTTCATCACAATTGTAACATCGAATGTTGGAAGGACGTCTTCTGAAATTATATTGTTTCTTGTTCTTTTTGTTGTGATGGTGGTTCTCCTTCTTTTTGTAGTTTCTTCTGGTGTGTACTGTGAGAGCTTGATAATCAGTTTCTCCCATCTTCTCTTCTCTTGTTATGAGTCAAGTTTCTTCTTGTGTCCATTCTTCTCGGAGTCTGTTGAAAGAGATAAACTTCCTTCTTGCAGAGATTCCTTGAATGAATGAGTCCCACGATCTTGGGAGGCCATTCAAGGTATTCATCACAATCTATCCTTCTAAATTTTCTTCAATTGATTCAAGTTGTTCCTTGATTTGAGAAACCCTTGTGAAGTAGGACTGTATAGTCTATGAGTTCTATATCTGTTATAGCGGATTTCACCACACTAGGTGAATCACACATTGTATGGCCTTCCCTTGTCCCGCTGCAGACTCATTAACCCCTTTGGACCACTTTATATC
>LPNX011027636.1:19189-130381 GCA_001517045.1 Pseudotsuga menziesii | reverse complement strand
CTACCATGCAGTTGTGAACATTCCTATTGAAAATTTCAAAGGTAAGTAAAAATGGAGGTGTTGTTGACTTAGAATTTTTACCTATCAATGAAGCTTTGCCAGCTACTGCTTTTCCTTTTTCAGTCACTGTTGGATCATTGTTAGAACTGTTTGCAGCAACGTTTTGTTTTGCATTAGGAACAATTGAACTCACTACAGGATTTATAATATGACTATTAGGCATTGGGTAGATTTGAAGAAGATCGTACATACTAATGTTTGCACGTGTCTTCTTTAAATCTTCGATTATATCATATTGTAGATCCAATTTTGGAGTATGCTGAATAGTTTGAGTACTCTTAGTAGGCAGAGTTTGCTTGCCGGATTGAGTTTGTTTGTTTGGTTGTGAATTATCAGTATTTGAGCTTGAAGCACCTAGAGTGTTCGTAGTTGCTTTAATACGAGTATTATACGCATATTGTCCTGAAGGTGAGTTTCTATTTTCATGTTCTTTCACAACACTATCCCATAAATGGCCATTAATTTGTTGAGGTTCTTCTGATTCTTCATCATTTTCTGATTCCTCTTCTTCTTCGTTTTCATTCATCTCTTGATTAGGAGTTTCAGATAAAGATAGAACAGCTCGAATTGTATTAAAGATTTCTTCATTAACAGCTACGTCGGGGGGTGTATTTTTATTATTTGTGTTTGGGTTTTGTCTAAATTGATTTCTGAAGTAACCCCTAGAAGGAGAAGCTTCAGAGTTAGTCTTTTTTAACCCTATAACTTCATTGGTTAATGTTCGAATAGCGTTCTGTAACTGTTCTACATCGAATGCTTTGTCTTTATCTGAACTAGACTTTTCTATTTTTCTTCGAGGAAAAGAATCAGATTTTCCACTTTTATCTGGTTCATAAGACATGAAATCTTTTTCTACTTTAATTGCTTCCTCAAATGTTTCTATCAGTGTTGTTTTTCCATCTCTTTTCACAAACATTCCAGAATTCCTAGGTAAGGCTAATGAATAATTTTCAATAATTATATCTTCCGGAGGTTGAGAAGCAACTGGAATTTTATTTTTTAAAGTTAGAAACCTTTGATTGAAATCTTTGATTCTTTCTTTAGGCTCCATTTTAATTCTAGATAACTCTAGGGCTAAAAGAGCAGGTGTTTTATCTTCCCCGAATTTATCTAGAAAAGCTTTATTAAATTCCTCCCAATTTGTAATAGATCCTTGTACTAATGAAAAGTACCAGGTAGAAGCTCTTCCTTCAAAGGTGAGAGGAAAAAATCGACAAACAACATCTTCATGCTGAACATTCAAAGTTTGAACAGCCAACATGAATTTATCAATATGCACCTCTGCAGGTTCTTTGTCATCTGGCTTAAACTTAGGAAGAATTTTATCTGAATGTTTTGGCAATGGGTGCTGTAGCCCAGGAACTGCTATAGCAGCTGCCCTTAACCAAGGGAGTTGTGGATTAGGTAGAGGGGATGGAGGATTACCTCCTCCTCCTAAATTTCCTGCCATTGGACTTCCTTGAGAACTAGAAGAACTTCTTGAATTGGAAGGTCTTGGACTATCAGGTGGAGACTCAGGAGGAGAAGGTGGTTGATTAGAACCACTTCCTACAATTAGTATTCTAGCAGTATATGTTTGTGTAATCTGTCTTTGATGTCTTTCAACTTGATGATGAGGAGTACTACCAGTTATCTCCAAATCTTGCGTAACTATGGTCAATTGTGGATTGTGTCGCTGTTGTCTAGGAAGACCATAATCTATTGGAGAAATACCTAACTGATTAGCGTAAGCTCTAGTAAGGATATGTCTGGATTCTTCTAGAGTTTGAGCACTTTGTGCGGGAGTAAAGGGAGAAGTAATAGGATCATGTTCAAGGATATTCCTAACAGTTTCTATAAATGGTGATCTACTTACTTCTGGAGATTGTTGGCTGGTTGGAAATGTCTCATTAGTTTCACCTGCCATAACTTAATTCAGGCCCTCCTTCTAGCGCCATTTGTTGGCCTGATTTTATGAATCAGAGCCAATAAGGAGGTTTTGTCCACACAATCATCTTGAAGCAGCGTCCGGTGTGTTTGGATTAACAAAACCTCGCAGGTTATGGTCCTGCTACCAGCTAGTTTGTCTCTTAAAGAGAACTTAAAACCAGCAAAATCTAACCTGTTCTAATATTTATCCTACCTAATTACCTAAAATATCCTAAGGTTGCTTTCTGAAGGAAAGACTTCGATTTTTGGGAAGTTTTCTAAATATGAAAACTTATGTAAAGTATGCAGAATGATTTAACAGTGCTAATTAAACTTTAAAAATAAAATTTAAAACTAATTAATCTATCTATCCTATTTAACCCTATCTCAGCTGAGAGAAAATTTAAGACTATATTAATTATTAATCAAATAACAGAAAAACTGGAGTGTGATCAAAACAAACATATTTAAATCACAACAAAAAAAGCCACTCTGCTATAATAGAAATGAAATCTAACCTGTAAACACACAGTTAATTTCAATTTCCCAAAACTGATTAATAATTAATGATCAAGATAGTCATTTGAATTTGAGATAATGCTTATTTAAAGTCACTGTTAACATACAAATGAGATTTTAAATAAACAGAACAGTATATCATTAAAACTTATGTTTATAGTAAACACACTAATAAACAAAACCATAATGAAATATTTATTCAAAAATACTAACTTGAACTGATAAAGTGAAATAGATGATTGAACATCAGTATGCCACAGCAATACTGAGTTAATATATAAGCAGAAAACAACAAACTGAAACATATATATATATATAAAATCCAAAAAACGAAATACCAGTCACAGTATTTGTTTGCAGATGTCCAGTATCATTCACATTAACGCTTCAACTCCAAGTATGATATGGTACTAGTAACAACATATATTTCAAAATAGGTTTTCTATGCACACTCCATCCTCCCGATTTCATCAAAACTCTTCCCTTATATACTATCAAGATTCAGTTTTCCTCTATAAATGTTGTATGCAACATTATAGGGATTGTTTTAACAAAAAAAAGGGCATCTAATTACACCTACTACTAAAAATAGAAATCGACTGGCCTGAGTCGAGGTATCTCAGAAAGTTCTGGACCATTGATAAACTCCATCTTGTAACAAATCAGCCACATCTCCATGCCATTGTATAACCACGTCCTGTATTTCTGGAAAGGGTGATGATAAAACTTCCTGCATTAAATTCAATCAACGCATCATATTAAAATCAATTTAACACAGCTAAAAGAAATAACTTAGAATTATAAATGCATGCCTGTTAATTATCCGATTTTACAGGCATGCAAAATCGAAATGACCATTACCTGTTATGCTGTGACATATGAGATGAGAAAACCATTCAATTTTCATTATGAAGAGCGACTACTCTTCTAGCTTCGGCTAGTTTATCCTTCAACCTAATAATTTTAATATTTTGTTTTTCAATTCGGTCTAGTAGCAGCTGATTTGTACTTAAAATTGATTTCTTGGACTTTTTGTATTGATTCTTCTTAATGTTCACCTTTTTCCACCTATCAATCCATTCTAGCAATTATTTTCTGAAAGTTTTGTTTTCTTCTTCCAATAAGGCTGTACTTGATAGACACTGTTTGAGCTTTCCTCTGACCTCTGTGATTTTATCTTGATAGACATTTCCTAACACCTTTTGCAGAGTTTCGTCTTCTTTATTTACCTGAGGAGAACGAGGACTGTCGCTATGCTGACTGTGTAATGGTTCAAAATCTACAATGTTTGCATTTGTTTTTGATTGGATGCCTTCGACATCATCTGATTGTACATCACTTCCCTGCGCAGTAGCAAAATTCCCTACATCCATTGTGTTAGGGACAGACAGCGGAATATCATCCTCAATATTTACAACTGTAGGTTTAGTAGCTGTAGATTTGGAAGTCTGTTTATCAGCCCTATATCCTGGAATCGAATGAAGATTATGCATGCTCCTTGTGACTCTTCGTGAAAACGATAAGTTTTCAAAACTCAACCCTTCTTTGTCACAACAAACCTGAGCCAAATGATCTAACTTATGCATAGAATCTTTATTGCATTCATCAGGTTTATTAATTTCACCTTCGGCTAATCCTTCTTTTAGTTTTGCAGGGTTGCCATCATTCTTACCAGGTTCGGGTTTATCCAATATTTCCCTAGAATTGCAAGGAACTGAAACCCTATCATCATTTTCATTAATCTCATTATCTATGGGCATGTTTACGACCTCTGGTTCCTTAACCTCTGAGCTATTAACCTCAGGATTTGTGACCTTTCGTCTTCTACGAGTTCGTGGAGATGGATTGGGCCAGTACTATGTCAGTCCCAATTGACAATCAACTAGAAACTTATCCCATGACACACCTTTAGCAGATAATTGGAATTGCAGTAATATTTTTATCAACCCATGGTGACAAAGACTACTATCAGGGTTATTGAAATTCCTTACAGCCTGTGACATTTTCTTTAGTCTTTGCCAAAGATAGAAGGGAAAATTAAGTTTACAACCCTTTACTGCTAATAGTAACCATAAATGATACAAGTGCAAATGGGAATAGCGTCCACAACAGGTTACGTACCTTACTAAGATTTCATAGTAAACTCTCCATTCGGGCTTTAGAAATTTGACAGGTACGCCTATCCTTAGCTTCGTTTTATCTGGTAATGCCATTAACAAAGCCAAACACTTCTTCTTGTTTACCATAGTGCCCTTAAACCAGCGTTCTCCCACTTGTGGGAGTTTCGTGGCTTCAGCAATTTTATCTTCGTTGATAACAAATTCGAAACCCCCAATTTGCACCCTGTCATCTTCAAAACTCATTGCGAACATCTTAGTAATTTCCACATGGTGACCATCAAAACACCTAAAGAAATTTACCCATCCCATTTTCTCGAATCTCTTGGCAGCTTCCTGGTTAGCTTCAATAAGTTCAAACCCTGAAATCTCAAAATGATTCAGAGGAGACATGGTTTCTCCAGCACTTTCTGGGCTTCGACGCGAAATGAAAGGGGAAGTGAAAACAGAGTGAATAGGTATCCATACACACGACATGATGGATAATATTCACATGCTTCAAATCTAATCGGAGATCTAATCTCTGAACCTGCCATTTTAGCGGGATTTCAAGCAGTGATAAATGTTACAACTTCACACTACACCATGATTTATGCCAGTTTATCTATGTTTGACCATGCCTGTTAGTGATAACCACTTAACTTGGCGAACCAGCAATACGGAGACTGATAGAATCATCATTACAACCATTGATTATTGACAGTGGTTCATAACTAATAGGTACAACGACGTAATTTGAAATGATTGTTGGCATTTAACACTGTCAACACGATATTACCATATGCATACAACTGTCGATTCTGTCAAGGGGTGAAAGCCACGTTTTCATACCAGTTCATCGATCAAAATGATTGATCGTTTATCAATTTGACAATTGGTTTATTGCATGGCCAGCTAATCCAAAGAATCATCCCTATTTTATCATGTTACGTAAATGGTATGAAGAGCAATAAATCACACTCTAATGTTAATGATGCATTGATAATATGGCTAGATTAATGTCTATACTATATATGTACAAAACTAAGTTTAAACCCTTTAAACATCCTATCGACATATATATACCATCATATAAGATATTTATCATAAATAAAAGTTTCTTATACAAACATCATTTATCCATTAACTATGATATTTACAAAGTTCATAATAAGGTATTACATATGATTTTAACTTTCAAAATTCTCTTAGTCTTAGGACTAATAATACCCTATTTAACATATAATGTGTTTTATGAAATTTCTCTTGGCACAAATCCCTTAAGTCACATAAATTCATTTTGATGATTTCAATAACTTAATGAAAATTTACGAAACTTATCTGACAGTTAAAAGCCAAGTTTTATGATCAAGTTTCTTTCAGCTCTAAAATCATTAAATCACTTTCCTTTGATTGAGAGTACCTTCAGAATCAAAGATTCTGAAGGTGCTCTTTCATAATTTTTAAACTGATAAATCACATAAAGAGCTGATCTCTCTTCATTTTGTCAAGAAATGAAGAGGTTGTTGCTGGCTGCCAACAGGTCCTACTAGTAAATATATGCCATATCAATATTACCAGTATGCTCATCCCAACCAACAGTTACCTTTCCTAGCAACTTTGGACTTACCTGATTTTTCCAAGTTGATCAATGACCCCATTCGACATAATCCCTTGTGGCCTCCCATTCTGGTAAAGTTACCATTGGACATTCCAAAATTTGATGGGAATCAAGGAGACGATTTGAAGAACCATGTGATGAAATTCCATTTGTGGTGTTCTTCGAACTCCCTCATGGATGACTCCGTTCAGTTACGACTCTTTCAGTGAACTTTGATCGATACGGCTGTGAAGTGGTACATTGAACTCCCACAACATTCGTTTGTGGATTTTGGCTCATTGGTAACCATGTTTCTTACACACTTTCAGCTCCCTATTCGTTATGAAATGGGTAACAATATTTTAACTTCTATGTGGAAGAACACCTCCACCCACATTTCCGATCATATTCATGAGTGGAGAAGGTGAAGAAGGCTTATTAAGGCCCCTATTCCAGATCAGTTACTAGCTGATTGGTTCACTAAATCCTTGTTGCTTCCTATTTCCTGAGACGTGGATATGGGCGGTGCCATTTCCAAAGAGCAGGTGATTAGTCAGGATGAGTACCTAGACTTGGTCTATTCCCAGTCTAGAAGTATTTATGACCTGATCGCTCAAGCTCCTTGCCCCAGCACTAATCCTGCCAAGCCACCAGCAGAAGTACCTGTTGATGCAATTGTCGGTTCAATCCAATCTATGTCTGCAGTGAAACCTACCAAGCAAAACCCAACTGCCACCCCTACTCTTTTGACTCCTAAGGTTTCATCCCAGGTCATTTCTATTCAAAGTACCCAAACCTCGGGTAATAAAAAGAAAGGTAAAAATAGAAATAAAAAACCTGGAAACCAACATGAGACTCCACGACCAACAAACAGTGATAACAACAAAGGGAAAAGGAAGGCAAAATATCCATGTCTGCTATGTGGTGGTGACCATTTTTCAAAGGAGTGTCCTTGTTGAGACGAAATCTCCTAGTTTTTGAAGTCCAACCACATACCTGCAGTACTTACAGATCCTTTTCCCTCTTAACAACAACTGATAGACCATATGTATAATCAGGGTAACTCTAGTTCGTTAGAGGAAATTCATATGATTTCCTCAGATACCATCCATCTACAAAGTTGAAGTCAGAATTATGATAAAAATGTAGATAAGAAAGAAGAACAATCTTCTTCAAGGAAAGTTCCCTCTACTAGTTCTCTGGAATCCTCGTCTACTGTCCCCTTATCTATTGAGAAGCCTACTCTCGACGTGATTTTGTGCCCACCTAAGAGTACTCTTCAAAAGTCTGTCTTTAATCCCAATTCCCGAGCTACTCAATTTTATAATGTGGTTGAATATCTTGCTCAAGCACCTTGTGCAATGTCTACCCTAGAAGTGCTCCAAAGTTTCCCCACACAGCACAAGAACTTGTTGACTGCATTGGGAGCTTTAGACCCAGATAACACTAACTTGATTCATTTCAATGTTGAGAACTACAAACCTAGATTACTGCATAAACTTGATTTTCAAATCATTACGAGAGTAGTGGGAAAGAAATTCTTTCGAACGGTATTAGATGAAGGAGCTTCGACCTCGGTGTTATCTCTTACTTGTTGGAAAGCTCTTGGCTCTCATGAGCTTGTCACATCACCTACGACCCTTAAAGCCTTTGACGGATGGGGTTTCCAACCCCATGGTCTCATATCATCCCTAGTGGTTGAGCTGGGGGGAAAAACCATTTCCATCCAAGTAGAAGTGGTAGATTCCCCTTTAGATTACAACCTCCTTCTAGGAAGGAATTGGTTCTATGCCATGACTGTTGTTGCCTCAATAGTGTTTCGAATAGTCCAATTCTTGAATCTATGGAGAATTGTTACTACTGATCAACTTGATTTCTATATGCTAGATGTGACTTTCTCCATGGCTAATAACATCCCCATCTTAGGCCAATCCCCTCCTCCTTACCAGTCGATTGGGGTAGGCATGTTGAAGAATTCATCCCTTATGGGGATCTTTCCATCCACTCCTCCTAGCATAGATACCACGATAGTCCATATGATCGACTCATTTGATTATGAGCCGAAGGGAAAAAATGTTGTTGATTCCACCTCATTGAATCCACACGAAACTATGTATGACACCATTCGAACCTTTTTCGATGATCACATTGATGACCTTCATCTAGTGGTTTCGAACCCTTACCATTTACCGTATTGGTTAGAACCTTCTCTTCCGGTTCTATACTATCTCTCTGAGACTTTCCCTTTCGATGAGTCCATTATAGAGATCATGAATACGAATGAGCCCATTTGGGAGGATCACCATCATAGATCCATGTTCGTCGCCAACACCAGTTCGGTTAGCCATGATTTTGTAGCCTTGTTTCCTACTGATATTGTCAATGTTCCGCAAATTCCTATATTGTTGTAAGATACAGATTCTAAAAGAAACCTTTACAACATTTCTCAAATGAACCCTATTGACATATCAACCAATCCTAATGTTATCCAGCATGTTCATGTTGGGTAGATTTGCTCGGCAGATGAATCTGAAGCATATAAGGCACTTTTTAAGGAATTCTGTGATATTTTTGCTTGGTCTTATGAAGAGATACAAGAGATTCACCCTTCCATTGTGATCCACAAGATTAAAACTTATCCCATGGCTAAACCTGTTAGGCAGAAACTTAGGCAAGTCCATCCTCGGAATGACATAGCTATTAAAGTTGAAATTGAAAATATTTTGAAAGCTGGGTTTATTTATCCTGTACCCCTGATGGAATGGGTATAGAATGTTGTCCCTGTCAATAAAAATCAGGGCACCATTAGAGTCTACATCAAATTTAGGGATTTAAATAAATCTTGTCCCAAGGACAACTTTCCTACCCCGCACATCGATCAGATTATCGAAAACTGCACTGGAAGTGTCATCTTCTCACTCATGGATGGATTCTCTAACTATAATTAGATTGAGATATTACCCTCCGATCAGCATAAGACAACATTCATTTTCACATGGGGAACCTTTTCATATAAGAAGTTGTCGTTTGGCTTGAAAAATGCTGGAGCTACATTCCAGCATGCGATTTCCTATGCATTTCATGATGTCAAACACATTGTTGAACCGTACCTTGATGACCTCGCTGCTCATTCACAACGACAGGAGGACCACCCTGGTCATCTTAGAGACATATTCTTGAGATGTTGTCATTATAATATATGGCTCAATATGCATAAATGTGTTTTTTGCATTGAGACAGGATGTCTACTAGGTTTTGTGGTATCCAAAGATGGCATCTGAATAGATCCTTTAAAAATTGCCACCATTCTTGATCTACCAGCCCCAACCAATCTCCTTGAATTCCATAGTTTGCAGGGGAAGGAAAAATTTCTCCGTTGTTTCGTGTGCAATTTCACAGAGAAAATGCATGGTTATATGCATCTCCTTAAGAAGAACACCCCATTCTTCTCGAATGACTAGGCCCAATGCGCCTTTGATAATCTTAAGCATGCTCTGACTTATTCACCCATGATACACCCCCGGATTATTCAAAGTACTTTCTCTTGTATATTGTTGCCTCTACTACTACCATCGCTATGGTTTTAGCCCAGGACAATCTCCACGGTCAGGAGCACGTGATTTATTATGCCAGTAAGAATCTCCTAGATTATGAAATCCATTATTCATGTGTGGAAAAGTTAGCATTGGCCACAGCCATTGCTGTACAAAAGTTTTGTCATTGCATTCTGCTCTGCACTACCACCGTATTGGCAGACCAAAACCCGATGTACTACATACTCACTCATCAGGTACTCAGGGGAAAGTACTCTTATTGGCTCATATTACTTCAAGAGTTTGATCTAGATTTTTCCAAGGCCACATAAAAGAAATCCTTGGCTTTTGCAAAGCTTATGTGTGATCTTCCCTATGCTACAATGGAATCTGAGCCAAGTGATTCATTTCCGGATGAATTCCTCTTCTTGATTAACACTACTGATCCTTGGTATGGAAATTTGCTTATATATCTCTATACATAACGTTTTCAGCCGCATTCATCCCACGATGATCACTGCCATATCCATCACCATGCGAAATATTATCTCATCCTGAATGATACTTTGTATAGAATTGGGATTGACTCTATTCTCCGGTGATGCCTCACTCATGAGGAGGATGAACTTGTGTTGAATGATTTCCACTCTGGAGCATGTGGCGGTCATTTATCTGGGATGGCTACAGCCCATAAAATCCTTCACACTGGCTATTTCTAGCCTTCTATCTTCAAATATTGTCATAAGGCTGTTAAGAAATGCCCACCTTATCAGCGCTTCCATCCTAAGAAGCACACCCATCCTGCTCCGCTACACCCCATCATTGTTGTTCCCATTCACCAAATGGGGGATTGAGTTCATGCATTGTAAGCCTACCTCAGCTGGGGGGCATGGTTACATCATCGTAGCCATTGATTATTTCACTAAATGGGATGAGGCCATGCCTACATATGCGGAAGATGGTAAGACTGCCGCTCTCTTATTGTTCAATCATATCATAGCTAGATTTGGATTTCTGCAGTCCATCGTTACTGATCACAAATCCCATTTCTATAATCAAATGATGGATGAAATGTGTGCCAAGCTAGGGTTTAGCCATCAAAACTCTACGCCTTATTATATGCAAGCTAATGGTTAGGTAGAGGCCATTAACAAAGTTTTAAAAACTATGCTTCATTGGATGGTTGGAGATCATAAATCCAACTGGAACCATGTTCTTTTCTCTGCTCTTTGGGGTTATTATACTTCTATGAAAATAGATACTAGTTTCATGCCATTTCATATTGCCTATGGACTTGAAGCTGTCTTACCCATCCAATGTCAAATTCCATCTTTACAACTTACCGTCGAACTTCTCCCAGACACTTCCGTAGAGGAAGAAATATTTTTGTACTTAAGTAACCTTGATGAGACTCGCAGATATGCCACCTTGGCTAATGAGGCACATAAGAAATGCATCAAGGTGCAGTATGATAAATCCGTCCAGCCTCATGTCTTTAATGAGGGTGACCTAGTCTTGACTTATGACCAGAGATATAACAAACTAGGGAAGGGTAAGTTCGAGTCCATGTGGTATGAACCTTTCGTTATTTCTAAGGTATTAGAAAAAGGAGCTTACGAGCTCATTGATTGTGATGGAATCCCTTTTGGGTGACCTCGCAATGGGTTGTACTTGAAAAGGTACTATGCCTAGGTTTTCTTAGGTAGTATCTTGTATATATGTATATTGATTGGTTTTCAGTGTGCTTTTAGTATTTTCAAGATAGTTTTGAGCTTCGTGTCCACATCTGTTTATACCATGTTCTGGTCATGCAGATGGATTTCTATGGTTTTGCTAATGGTGCTTGCCGCCACACCTTTAATATCGCCTTGACAGCTTGGGTTCTCTATTCCTCGGTTGAATATTTGGTTAGTTCAGGAGCAGTTTGTATAAGTCCCGCTATTAATAAAATCACCGAGTATGAAGTAGTTATCGGATCTAGTAGTCTAGTAGTCTTGATGGACTCATAGGATGCTCATGATCTAGTAGTCTTGACCTAGTCTCAGGATGTTCATGATTTAGTAGTCATGATGGACTCGCAGCTCGTGGTTCACCATTTGAACCATGTCTACAACATTAGGAACCTGGTACTCCTCTACCTCTTCCGAAGAGTGCATTTGTTAGAAATATCATTCAAAAATCTTACTTATAGGCATATCCCTAGGGAGCATAATGTAATCGCTGACTCATTGGCTAACTACATCCTATATTGGCATATTGCCCACTCATGATGGTAAATCAAACATGTTACATTGTAAATAAACATTGAGAGACATGTAAAAATCATAGAAAACACATTTTCCATTTGAAACATATAAACATTGTGTAAAAGTCTGTATATATATATACGAAAAAGTTTACAAAAATAGGTCCCGAGACCTCCTCTGAAGCTTGTAGGATTTCAGGAAAAATCATCATACTCCTATTGTTGCAACTTCCACTCTCCAATTCTTTATCTTTATTTTTTATACTTCATACGGGCCCATGTATCATATAATTTCTTCCTAAGCCAACAACCAGGTGCAAATCCGACACAAAATGGTTCAAATTGCACCCCTTGCAATCTATCCTAAAGGGGGATTAAGCTGTCATAGAATGCATGCAAATGCCCATTTTAGTGGTTTATCTAACTATTATAACTCTATAAAGAAAATCCTTAAGATATCAGCTTTTAGTACATATCTCATACACTAGTGGTGCTCATGATAGGACATCACTGCTCGAGCTACCCTACGTAGCAGCCTACTGAATCGACCCGGTACTCCTGCTATGGATCTCTGATATCTCATCGAGAGGTCATCTATGTCAGCATCTAGGACATATAGATTCAACCTCTCCAGGTTTTCCTCTATCTCCCTGGTGATATTATCACCCTGTGGTACAAAGCGGGCTCCAGCTCGCCTATCCAATGAAGATGCTCCTCCAGGTCTCGCTGCTCCAACATCTGCATGAGAATATACAGGTCTCATCACTTAACATAAAAAACATAAAAACATTTTAGGGTTTCTTGCGTCTCATCGATGTCAACCCATTATCCGCTAGGTGGGAGTGGTAGGTCAGGATCTCCTGTGAAGTCCATACCTGCGTAATCATAGTCCTTGACCATGAGGATCTAATCATGTATCCATCTGAAGAACGGATCACCAAAATTCACCCTTCCCCTACCCGCTCCTATGTGAGCCATGATGTGGACCCACCTTAGCATACGGGGGTCCCATGCTCTCAGACTTTGGAAGGTCACCTATGGAACCCACTCAAAGAAGAAGTAGGCTAAGACGAAACCAAAGCCAAACTGCTTCATCTCTCCTTGCCGACACTTAGTCAGTCGATCCTTGAAGATTGGAAGCATTTCTTCAGCCCAGTTGAACACCATGGGTGCCATCGCCTCTATGGCATACAACATGTGTGCCCTGGAATCCTAGTGCACACCATGACTCCCGGTCACCCTCTGCATGGTAAACAGGATGGTCAGTAGAGCCCTATCTATCACTGCCTTGATGGGGATCTTCTTCCCTGATGTACCTATCCCTGGTGCACAGTGTCGATCTTTAAGCTCTCTGGTAGTAATGTCCTTGCCATGGGAACCTGTCATTGAGATGGGGGCACCCCGTCTCGATAGACCAGTCAGGAAGTAGATATTCTCTACCTACACTGTAAGTATGTGAACCCCCACCTCGAAGTACTGCTGCTCTAGATTCCACATTTGCAGTATGTGTTCCAGTAACCGTTCATGCGACACCATGGTTGGGGTCCGAAAGAACTTCAAGAGCCCACAGTCTCGTAATGTGGAAATACAACCCACATTTCTCTTGGAAGCAACATCCTCATTGTCATGTGTTATTTCTTTCCATATCACCATATTTTGAGCAACCTAGACCTACCAAAAACAATAACGGTATGCATTAGAATCATCCTTAAATCATTGGAAATCAAAATAATGAAGTGATATTGCCCATACTATTAGTTTAAATTATCCATGCTTGGCACTGCCTGTGCACCGTTGGAGACAGGCGGTCGCACCGCCTGTCCACTGTCTTGTTGGCGTGGTTCTTGGGTGGTACCATGTATCTCACAAGGAGTATCCATGGTGCCCGCATTTTGAGTTTTAGGGATTTCCATATGGGCCCAAAACTGCACCAAATCTCAAAATAAATACTATAAAATGGAAGATAATGGTATTAGTTGTTACCTACAACTGACGATGCTGAAAACGAATGGTGGAAACTCTCGGTATCAACTGTGGAAGATCTGGCTAAGAAAATGCTCCAAGTGCTCTCTGCTAGAGGTAAATAGTGAAATGATTTGATTTTTTACTATTTACTTGACTTATATAGGCATTTTTGGGTCTGACTTGCTATAGTTTCGATGTAAAATCATGTTTTGGTCAAAATTTATCTATCATAATCCCTAATGCTAGTTTTGAAGTGCATTTAACACGTGTTTCTGAGACTATTGCAGGATAGGAGAATGCTAGCAAAAAATATTTGAAAGTTTTTTTATGGATTTTTCGCACTTTCACAAAATGGAAAAGGTCGTTGAGAATTTATTACGACACTTTGTCATGCTCGTTAAAATCTAGTATCAAAGGTCCAAGTCCATTTCAAGTTTCTTTCCAGGCTCGTAAAAATCAACATTATGTAAAGAAGCGTCATGGAGTCCTATTTTCACTTTTTTTCAGGATCCTTAAATATGAAAAGGTCGTAGAGTCCATTTCCGATTCTTTTCAGGCTCGTAAAATATAACATTGTGCAAAGAAACCTCATGGAGTCCTCTTTAAACTCTTTTTAGGCTCCTCAAATATGAAAACATTTTTGAGTACTTGTCTCCTTCATACTTGTAAAAGTATTTGAAGAGTTGTCCTTCCGATGGTAGGTTATCTCTTTTTCGGTTCGGATAGGACTATTTACGAAAAAGGAACACTCCAGCCAATCATGACTAGAAGAGTTCTCTAAGGTATGATATTACACTTTTTTGGGCCTTAGGGACTATGTCATATGAAAAAGGACCCCTTTCGAGTCTTCTTCTGTATTCGTTCAGACTCTCTAAACATGAACGATACCGAGTTTTCTTTCAGTGGAATCGTTAAAATTAAACATTGAGAGACCTGTTTTGGGAACGAACCCCTCCTCTCTCAGGTTCTTAAAACATATGAGTCTGAACTTGTCTTCTGAAAAGCTATATCGAGTGTTTGTTCTCCTCTTTGAACTCGTAAAACTGAAAAGAGGAACTCATCGATCATGATGGGGGAAATGGGAAGGGAATCATTTTGTAAATAATGGCAGTTGTTTATTGTTACCTTTGAACATGGCACTTTTCTGCATAATCATGTTAGTCAATTGGGTATTCAGCTGATCTCCGTGATGATCCACTTTCATGAGTCATGTCAATCCTTTGAGTCTTTCAAAAGAATGCATTGTCCACTGTCGCATTCTGTGTCTATCCCATTCTAGTCATGCTGCCAAGTCTTTTGTCCTGCCACCGGATGTTCAAAGGTGATTTGAAAAAGATTTACCTCTATAGTATACATACTATTTGTGTTAGTATCTTTGAGTCAGTCATATGGTTACTACATTCCCATAATTCCAGAACTATGTTCCAAGTTTCATGTCGTCGATGTGGGACTCATCATGGCCCTCCTTAAACGAGACTTTTCCCATCAAAATCAGCTCATCATCTGGGAAATAGCCTTAGAAACAATATTTAGTACCTTGATATTTGTATGCCTTAATGACAGATTCTCTCACTCTCGACATAGGTTCACATCATTGACCTTTGATCGATAGAATCGATTGGGTTTTCAACATCAGGACATCTATTCGCACTCAGTAGATTGTACTATAGTACCTTGGGAATCATTGACATTAATGGTGATCTCCCTCACACTTGTTAACGGTTCACATCATTGACCAGTAATCAAGTGGTTTCTATCATGTTCAACTTCAGATCATTGTAATCACATGGATAGAATCGTACTTTGTGGAAGATGAGACGAAGACCTTGGGTATATGTTTAAAGCACTCATTACTTTCCTAGGTTGCGATGGAGTTTTGTATATCTAGCATGGATCCACATTTGTATGGTCGTGGCTATGCTAAAATTTGCATCTATATGACATAGATCTACATTGTATGTTTGGTAGCTATGTGCAAGTCTGAGTCCTCTATCACATGGATCTACGCTGTATTCTAGTAGTCATGCTTGTTTATTCCTCTCATGGATATGCCTTGTATTGGTCTGCAACCATGAGTTTGGTTAATTGTGTCTATGAGTCAACATACTGATGTACTACATATGCCTACTTAACGACACGCTCTGTTCGAGCTGACATTTTCACCTTGTGGTGATGACTTGTTCTCTCAAAGCTCTCATTTATCGTATCCCTCTAAGACTCATGCTTTGGGGGGCATCCTATTATACCAAAATCTTTTCACCATCATGTGATAAGACATTTTACATACCTACTTGCCCTAAATCCCAGCTTCTGGAGTGGAAACTCATATCATTTCTCAATATTTTCATACAAATTCCAAGCACCATGCCTAACCCTTTATCCATAAGCGGTACCCTTGTTCGCACCACCCATCCCCTGTTTCCCATAAGTAGTGCCACCACTTATGGCCATTGGTCCGTAAGTGTTTATTACCAGAACCACTATGTTATTGAAGGAGAAATGCAATACCCTAGGTAAAAAGGGAAAAAGAGAAGTTTCTCGAGGCTTCTAGATGATAAGCCTCGTGTCCTCCCTTATCCCTACTATTATGGGTTAGTTGAGCTTGAGATCCCTCATCCTAGGATCTTAGAGGCCACCTCACCCATTAATCTCTCAACCATCCCTATCCATCTAGCCTTATAAATACAAGCTTATGGCCATGGTTGAGAGGGAGAACTCTTAAGGTATTTTTATGTTGTTGGATTGATCACTTGGTCCATACCATTGGAGAGCATAGAGAGAGCTAGATTTGGAGCTTATGGGGATGAGAATGCTTGGTTTCATGGAGACGCATGTCAACACTAAGGCTTGGTTGTAAACTTCTTCATATTTCTTTAATGCAAGTTGATTTCTATCCCACATATATTGTTGATGTTTGATTTCACATGTATGTTGTTGGATTACTTAGTCACTAACATAGATTAGTAGATTATATTCTGGTTTCCTTGATCTATTTCATGTTGATCTGATTACAGGTACATAAGGTGACTATCAAAGCATTACATTATAGGTATCTACGACGTCTAGGGAGAGTCTTCAACCTCTATCCTCTATTTGTTCTAGATCTGAACCATTCAAACTAGTGGAACACCTTGTTGTCTGCAGGAGGTGAAATATTCCGGCTAACAACATTCCCGTCCATCAAGGATGCCTCCCAGAGGTCTTTACAATGTCTCTCTCACTACTTAATCTCAGCCATCCTGCACAAGAAAAACATAGATGTCAGCCATTTCTCTCATCAAAAAATGTCACCTAGAGGCCAAGTCGGACCTGTTTGGGAAAAATGAGTGACCAGGTCGCTCAAAAATGCCCCACAGGTGTGACCAAGTCACTCTTTTTCCCTCGAAAGGTGTGACCAAGTCACTGTTTTTCCCTCTAAAGGTGTGACCTCACTCCATGAAACCTCAACAAGCTCATGGAGGACCTCCTAGTGACCAAATGCAGAATGTAAACCACCAAAAAGAACATATTTGGCAAGATCTATTACCTGCAAGTTGCGGAACTTGAAACCGTCGGTCGAAATAGGAGAAATTAGAAAATGAAAATCTAGGCCCCACCTCTCCAACTCTACAGTGAACAGTGACAATGACACCTCACAAAGTGGTCCCCACCCTTATATAGGCCCTATTTGACCTTGTTTCTCCTGTTCAACACAACAGGACCATACAGAGTCCGTTTGAGATGTCGTTCACACCATTGGTTTCAAAATTCTATCCTCTATCTCCTTATGAGACCATTGTCTCATGTTTAACAAACAAATTTTGGGACCACTTCTTAAAAGTCACCTCGATTTGTGAGCCACAACATGGTGATGAAAGTGTCTATGGACATATACTTGCATCACTCTTTCCTACCGCTACTCATGCGAGTTCTCGGGCCACAGCCCGTTAAGG
Organism: Pseudotsuga menziesii; assembly: GCA_001517045.1. Classification (NCBI taxonomy): domain Eukaryota; kingdom Viridiplantae; phylum Streptophyta; class Pinopsida; order Pinales; family Pinaceae; genus Pseudotsuga; species Pseudotsuga menziesii. Next base: position 112,523 of record LPNX011027636.1, on the reverse strand, counting down.
AACATCATTTTTATTTTAAGCATATAGCCGTCTACTTCATCCACTGCACCTTGTGTGGATCTCTAGACCATTTTCCAGAAGATGGATTATTTCTTTTGCATGTATTTGGCATATAAATGCCTCTGAACTTGCACTCACATCACATGTATTCATGTCCATCCACCACAACTGACACACAACTCTCCTTACCTCTATCCGAGAGCCACCGCGATTTGCATGCCTCTACCACACCGATTCGCATGCCTCTGCCACAATTTATCCCATGCATGTATTGGTATGTTTGAGAGCCACCTACTCCATCCATAGTGCACAGATGACCTTTCAACCACTGTCCATTGTCCCGACATGGGGCACTTCCTGTGCCACCGCAATCAATTAACCATACTAGAGTTTCGTTTAAGCTATTTTCTGACTCCTAAAAGAATGAAAAGATGGCCGAGCGCAGCTACTTCCTTTCCTGCTCATTAAAGTATAGGAAAGGGAACTTACATCATCTCATTTATCTCCTTTTGTGGACTATGTAAACCATCAAATTAAAAGGACCACCTTGGCATATTCAAGCTAGGACTGTTCCCCTTTGCATACTTTTACGCTTTCTCAGGCAGAGGGGCCAAACTTTATGAAAAAGCTCACCATGGGTTGTCATTAAGCTCTTTTCTATCCTTCTCATCAAGAAAATATTGCTGATAAAACTTGGTTTTTTTCATTCTCATGAAAGTATCTGAATGACCGTCCAACCAGTATAGGTTTAACCTTTTTCGGCCTTACTAGAATACCAACGGTAAAGAATTCTCTCATCCCACAAAGGATGGGCGATCTCTCCTGTGTATAATTTTATCCTTTTTTTGGCATAGGAGACTGCCAATGAAAAAGAGCCCCCACTAGAGTCTTCTTCACACTTTTAGACTCTCTAAAATTGAAATCACCATCGAGCATTTACTTTCTCGGGATTGCCAAAAATCCACAAGACCATACCACAATGGTGTCTCTAGACACCACCCCACAGATAATAGTTTGGTAGCATTCCCACTTTGGGTCGCCTTTGTTCAGACTACTCCGTAATGTGTCTTCCTTAGATCCCATCAGTACCAAAAGTGTCTACCTCCCCCAATTATTTCCCATCTGTAGTGACATTCCTGGTAATTACAGCTATGATCCCATTCCCATGAGTCAGTTTCATGTGCTTCCTGGTCCTCCCTGCTGTCATACTATGAACAAAGGATGTTTGAGTCTACTACACTCCCTCTGCCCCTGTTCAACTATTTCCCTCCCCAGCCATCCAGTGGGTCAGTCTATAGATCATCTCACATATTTCGGTTATCTCCCTCATGCTTCTGGTCAAGGAAACATCATTTCCTTGACCTGGGGTAGGTCTCCCCCTGTCGACGACAACAAACATATTCTAGAGGATAGACCCAGAGGTCCCTATATCTTGGCTTCATTAACCTCATTGATGAGTTCCTTGGACCACTTGATAGGAGTCCTTAGTGCCTCTCGGGATGGTTGTTTCTGACGTGCTCGACTCCGACTACATCATCGCACTGTTCAGATTCGTACAGGGTATTGGTTCGTGCAGTAATTGGTTGAAGACCCCGGATGTCACCTGACTCTAGCACATTGATGAGTTTATTCGAGGGAACTAAAAAGGTTATGTCCCTTATGATTTATGGGTTGCATTGGAGACAATGTTCAGAAGCCCCAGCAGTGCTTCTATATAGATTTATGATTGATGCAATATACTTGTACCACAGAGACTTTGACTCTCCATTAGTGAGTCCATACAATTATGTACCGTTCCAGATCCGGCAAGCTATCAGTCATGAAGATATAAAATTCCATGAGAATGCCACAGGTCCAATGTAGAATTTCTTCATATCAGTATTGTATTTAGACTCTCAGTGAGGAAACCACTATGTATCATCAATTGTATATGATCGACTCTTGTATTATATAGCATAGGTCACATTATTCTTTTGACATCATCACGAGCGTGGGGATGCCCACCTAGTCCATATACATGTCACCTGTTATTTGTATCTCACCCATTGATGGGAACCATATTAAAACAAAATCCAAAAGCCACCATGCCCCAGCCCTAGAAGCACCACCTCTCCGCAGCAAATCCTATGATGTTTGTTGGCCATACGATGAGCTCCTTCCCTCACACATTAGGGGGTAATCTGTTACCCCAAAAAATCCCTCACTCAGCTCTACATGGCCTACACCACTCAAGGACACCCATGCATGACCCTCATCTCACCCCATTTTACCCCCACACCCTCAAGAAGGCTTAAAAACAGGAAAAAGGGCTTAAAAACCCCTAAAAAGATCCTAAATAGCTCTCGTAGGGGCTAAAACCTCTAAAAAGGGGCTAAAACCCCTCAAAGGAACCTGAAACCCTAAAAAGAGATAAATTTTGAGTGAAAGGGGCTAAAATCCCAAAAAGGCGCTAAATCCCTGACGAGGGGCTTAGAAGCCTAAAAAAAGCTATAAATAGAGGGGTGGGGGTCACTCTCAAAACACTTCTCCATTGCATATTGTTATGCTACTCAAGTGGATGCCTTGAGACCCTTTGTCTCTCAAGCCACCCACACTCCCTCTCCTCCATATTCCATTGAGCCATAGCTCCCCCATCCAAGAGAGGTGCTTCTCCAAGATAGGCCATGGTGGCCCATTCCATCAAGAGAAGGTATACCTATGTTGTTTTCTGTAGTTGCTTTAGTATTTTGTAGTTTCTCTAACAATATTTATTTGTGGGTTTATTGTCTAACATATTTTTGCAGGTATTTTGGTTCCAACATTTGTTTGCAGGTAGTTGGAGCTAAACCCTAACAGTGTTTGCAGAGGGGTTTCCAACCATTTCTCTTATTTTCCATTCTGTCCCTTTTTTTGTCCATTTTTCATGTATTTCACCACCAGGAACCTATCCTTCCATCCTATAGATGGAAGGTAGCCATTCCTGCCCTGTAGCGAGGGCGAAATCCCTACTACAGGCCCTTTTCGCTTCCTTCCGGACCGTTGCTTTATCTTGGAAACTTTCCATGACCATCGGATCCCATATTGCAGAAAGCAAAAATCATATTTATCATCTTTTAGAATTGATTTTTGTCTTTTCTACTCTTCCCCTCCTGATTTTTCCATGGTGCAAATGATTTGTGGCCTTTGATCTTCTCCGCTGTGCATCTAGCCCATCCATTCAAGTTATATTTTAAACTTGGTCATATTTTTCTTATTTACGAATATTTATAAGGCTAAAAATTGGGATTTTAAACAATTTTTCATCTTTCTTTTACCTGGTCTAAAATTTAGCAGGGGAATCAGTGCAGATGCATATGTAAAAATATTTAAATTTTATCACAGGTGCCAACATCGGCTCCAACTTGGGGATTTTATCCTCCCTGTGAGGTATAAAAGAACCATGTACAATAATTTCCTGATCCATTGGACCCTATGTACCTGTAAAAACCCTAGCTAGCTGCACCACTCTGTGCCATCTTAAAGGCCCATCACCTCAAAATATGTTATGTTCCTGTAACTTTAAATTTGCATAAAAAAGAAAACCAAATGACGGATCTTCTTGGGGACCTTAGTTCCTTGACCTAGGGATTTAAGTATGTTAAAAGGATATCTACACATGCAATGTTAAAGAGAAATGGTAACAATGACTTGGGAACTGAACTTACCTTATAGAAAGCAGTTCTTGAGGAACCTCCCATTTACAGGAGGTCTAGATATTTGACCACCCTCCATATCCTCCAGTATGGAGGAAATCTTTCCTCTAAAAGATGAAATCTTGTAAGGGCCCTTCCATAGATGATCAAACTTACCATGCTTCCCTTTCTCTTCATGTGGTGCATCCCATATAAAAACTACATCCCCCATCTAGAAATAATCAAGATTTGTCCTCTTGTCAAATATCTCTTTCATTTTCTCCTGAAATTTTTTATTTCTATCAAACATTTTCTCCCCTTTCTGCTACAGTTCAATCAATACATACATCTTCCTCTGAGTTGGATGGGTTTCTATTTCTTCTTCCTTTAGCAGTATCTTTACTGGAAAACTCAAGGAACTAGGAAAAATTACCTCAGGGCCATAAACCAACTGGAATGGTGAAGTTCCAATGGATTTCTTTAAACTAATTCTGTCATCCCACAAAGCATGAGACATTTTTGTGTTCCAAGCCTTCTTGTTGTATTGATGCAGCTTTTTGATGATCCTCATCAGGATCTTATTTGAATATTATGCCAGCCCATTTCCCTATGGATAGTAGGTTGTACAATGCCCCAACTGTATGTGATACTTCAAGAAAAATTCCTCCATCTTATTTGAATTTAATGTAGCAGCATTATCAGTGATCATCTTTGTAGGAACCCCAAACCTTGAAAATATGTTCTCTTTTAGGAACTACATAATTACTGTATCAGTGGGATGTCTAGTTGGGATGGCTTCAATCCATTTGTTGAAATAGTTAGTGGTAGTGAGGATCAACTTCTGTTTTCCTAAGGAATATGGGTTTATCTCTCCAATAAAATCCAACCCCCATTGCTGCAAAGGGGCCTCAACATGTATGGGTTTTAGAGGAAATGGCAGAAGCTTCCTCCTTCCTTCAAAGAACTAACACTTATGGCAAGAAACAACCTCCTTTTGGGTATCAAAAAATATAATGGGCCAATAAAACCCTGCCCTCATGATCTTATTCATAGTGGCATTCAAATAATGATGACCTACACATTCAACTGCATGGAATTATTCAATGATATTCTTTGACTCATGTTCATCCACACAATGCAGCAGAACCCCTCCTATCTCTTTCCAATATAATTTCCCATTTAAGATGGAAAACCTTGATGATTTCTGCTTGAGAAACCTAGCCCTTGTTCTGTCCATACCCTGTGGATATTATAGATGTTGTAACACAAATATGATGTCAGTGTACCATGGGGATGACAGAAAATTCTCAGCCACTGGTGGCTCTAGATGTTCCTTGGGGTTTTGGTCCTCTTTGGACAATTCAACAATCGTGTGTAGGCTAATATAATCACAATTAGATTGTTCCATGAGTATGGATAGTCCTCGGCCTTTACTAAGTTTTGTGGGATTAATTTTGAGGTCATATTCAAGTAGGACTGTTTTCCATTTTCCCCTTCTACCCTCGGGACCTGGTTGGGTTAGGATATCATTCACAACATAGGTGGGAATATGGGAAATACTGTGAGAATGTAGGATGTACACTTGGAACTCCTTCAAGGCCTACACCAGAGCATAATCCTTCTTATCTAGGATGTTTTTATTCAAAGGAGCATCTCTCAGGGTTTTGTTGTAAAAAGAAATGGGTTGCTCGTTTCCCTCATGGTTCTTCTGTAGAAATACTCCTACCCCTATGTGCTCTGAAGAAAAATAGAATATGAGGAAATATTTGGAGAAATTAGGGATTTCCAGTATAAGGGATTCAGAAAAGCCTTATTTATATCTTCAAAGGACTATGTTTCTTTAGGTGTCAACTTTATCTCTTTGTCCTTTCCCATCATGTTAGTTATATACCTTACTATTTCAGCAAAGGAAACAATGAACCTTCTTAGAAAATTTACTTTCCCCACAAAGGATTGAAATTTGACCTTATTTTGAGGGAGCTCAATTTTACAAATTTGATCAACTCTCTTTGGGTATATTCTGATGCATTCCTAAGAAATTATGTTCCCCAACAACTTCCCTTCCTTCATAGAAGAGAATGACTTCTTTGGATTCAGAGAGATGCCGAATTTTCTACATTTTTTGAACATTCTCAACAAGTGTGCAATGTGCTCCTCATCATAATGTGAAAATACAATGATGTCATCTAAATATATAGCCAATATCGTTTCCTTTTCATTAGCAAAATCTATGTCCATAGCCCACTAGAAAGTCTTCCCAACATTCATGATTCTGAATGGTATTTTTCCATACATAAAAGTTCCCCAAGGTTTGGTGAAATATGTATTTTCTTGGTCCTCTAGGTGCACCATGATCTGATTATAGCCTGAGATGCCATCCAAGGTGGAGATCCTTTGGGAACCCACTACCTTTTGCAAAATATGGTCTATTTTAGGAAGAGGGTAATGATCCTTCAAAGAAAATATATTTAAGTTACTAAAATCAATGCATATCCTTACCTCTCCATTTTTCTTCCTTACTGGGACCAATTTGGCCACCCACCTTGAGAATATAAGGGCCACAATGACTTTTTCCTCAAATAGTTTATTTAATTATTTTTCCACCAAGGGACGCAACTTGGGGTACATTCTCCTTAGATTTTGTTTGAAAGGAATATCATCCCTTTTTAATGGTATAGTGTGTTGGATTATACTTGTGTCATAATCCTTGAGATTACTGTAGCTCCAAGAAAAAACATCTAAGTATTCTTTCATCAGTGAGATGTACTTATGCTTGGCCTCTAACGAGAGTTTTCTTGAGATTTTTATGAGTTTTGGATGATATTCTATCCTACTATGAACATCTTCCACATCTTCGTAGGTTAGGACAAGTCAAGGTTCCTTGGAAATATTATTAGGATAAAAAATATTTTGTAAAGGAACTAAACCCATGGGGATAGAGTTAACTTTGATTTGGAGGATTTCCTTGCCATGGATATTGTTTAGATACGTTTGTTGTCCCTTAGCCTCCTACAACTTTGGCTCCCAAGATTCCTTAGTTTCACCGCCACTGGCATATTAAATTGGAACAACATCCTCATATCCATGTAATTTATTCGGGAGAAATGATATGGTTTGGAAAGGGTTCTTAAGTGGGAGAAGCCTCTTATATAATCCCATTATCCTCATCAATATTCTATCCATCATACTTCCCAATGAGATTGAGGAACTTCTCGATTTGTTTCTCATCTTCAAAGACATGGAAACTTTTGACATTATCAAGGATAGAGGGCCTGTGCCTAACGTCAACCTCATATTTTATTTTGGGATGTAAGGGGGTATTGAAAAAAGAAGAAGAGGTGGGAAAATAATTAGTTGTGCAATTCTGTAACCTAGGAATCATATTAAAATTACATTCTTCAAAACATTCTATCAAATCCATGGGGACTTCACTTAGTGAACCTCTCACATAGCACATGCGATTGTGGGATATTAAATAATACCCTTAATTTCGAGAAATATTGACCCAAACTCTTTTTGTTGAAACCCCCTCCCAATACTTAAAACCTCCTCCCCACCCCTTTTTATACCTCAATCCTTATAAACCACCTTACCCACCCCAACCTTAAACCCCTCATCCCCCCAATACCTGCAATATATTGGTTCAATTTTTGATAATTTTAAAACCCACAATATGAACTAACGTGATAGGATATTGGTCAACAAGTGAATCCCCCATGATCAAATCCATGGTGACATTTCTATATATTCTCATCCTGAGATGTTTGGCCTGATATTCGCCTGTCATTTGTTTAATTACCAGCTCAGAATCTCCACTACCCTCCTAATTTTGAATTCCTTTATGATTTGGATTGCTAACATCATAGCCTCATATCCTGCCTCATTGTTTGTGCAATCGAAGGAAAGCTTGTAGGAATAATTGAGATCTCTCTCTTCTGAGAGTTTCACCCAAAATCTAGCTCATGCCCCTTCTTAGCATGCTTCCCCATCAAAACTCACATTCCACACTCCCTCCCTTGATTCTTGAGTAGGCACAGAGGAAACATTTTTTGAAATGAAACTGTCTTTGCCTCCTTTTGTGAAGAAGATAGCAGATCCCATCTCAGTGTCCAATGAATATATGGGGTGGTTTTTTGGACTCTCAGCACTGGTCACCATGTATGCTAACTTTTTCTCCCTAAAGATACTTCTATGTACTCCAAATATAGGGATGGTAACATAATATATATCCATTTGAAGAGAGCCTTTGATTTTAGCCGCCCAAGATCTTGATAACAACATTCAAAATTTTTTAGGGATGTCGGCTACAACTACATCCATGATCAAGGTTTTAGCAGGTATTTGGGCCAAAGAGATGACTAGATATTTGATCAATCCTAGGAAATTTACTTTAATGGAATCAAAGGAGAAAAGTTCTTTGTATGGTGTGGTTACTTCCAACCCCATCTTATCCATGATCACCCTCGGCATCAGATTGTGGGAGGCTCCTGAATCAAGCATGGCATTGTGTAGGATGTAATTATGAATGTTCAGATTGACATAGAAGGGTGGGAAATATTCATCGATAGACTCGTGTATATGGGGTGCAAATAGGATGGTGGGACTATAGTATTGAAGTTTCAGGGAATCTGATATTGTAGAAACTTCTCCTAGAGGCATCAACAATGTGGCAATTTTGGAATGATACTCATATTTTTTAACAATTCAATGTGAGCAACATAGATCTTAATATTTGCAACCTCAGCCTCTAGACTAAAATAGTTTTGTCCTTGATTTGAGCTCCTTGGATTATGCCCCTTCTTGTCTTTCCCTTTGGGATTCGTCACGTTCTTAAAGGTGTCCTTAGGGGGTGGAATTCTCTTTGGTTTGCTTGTAGAGGATTTGTTTGTTTCCTCTATATTTTTTTAAAAGGGACATCTATGTTCCTTAGAACAATTTATCTTTAAATATCCATGACAAAAAGCTGATATCCCCTCTAAAAATCCTCTATTTCCTCAGCAAGCCGCTCCTCCACTACTTTATAGGAACTATAATTATCTTCTTTGGTAAAACATATAGAGGATGATTCAATATCCAGCTAGTGGATTTCATCCTTAGCTTGATCTTCATAACCTTGATCCACATAGTTCTCCTTAAATGGGGGCCTCATAGGTGGATTTGGAGGGTTTCATTGGTTTCTCTTCATGTTCTGGAGGACTTGGGGTCTTCTCACATTTTGGTTTCTATTTTTTTGTTCATGATTTTACTTGGGAGGTGGTCTGTTATCCATAGTAAGCCTTTCCATCAACTTCTCCATGGTTTTCATCATCACATCCATTCTGGCCTCTTATGAGTTAGAGGTAGAGAGTTGTTCAAGTTATTTATCTATTATTTTATGTCCTCTTTCTCCTTCATATCTTCTCCATTCTCCCTCATCCCTTTTATTATTTCTAGCATGTAATCATCCAAAAGGGCACTTCTCTGTCTGAGTGCTGACATTCATCATGTCGGTACACAAAAGGACAATTTGGATTGAGGTGGCCAAAACACTATAGATGTGCATGACCTTTGATGCATTATCCTCAAACCAGCCTTATATATTTTTATTTTTCTTTTTGGGCTGAATACATGACTATGTGCATTGAAACTCATGTATCATATGTGAGTATATGCATTGCAACCCACGTATACTTGCATACACAAGTTTCCTTTGAGCAACACATGTGTCATACATGAGTTTCCTATATTAATACCCATGTATACCTTAATTCGACCTTAAAAAATATAAATCATGATTAGATGATATTACTTGGTTCATAATCCATAACTATCCCAACTATCTCAGCCATCCCAACCTTCGAAACCACTCTATTTCCCAAAGTATAAATAGAGGTCTTGGGGTGGGGCTAATCAATAAAATTTTGGAGAGAAACGTTATGATGGTGGTATATCTTCAGAGTCTTGGAGCAGCAAAACTTAGATTCCTTGGTTGCAGAGGAGTCCGTGTGTTAGAATCTGGGTTGTATTCTTACCTATTCACCTTTTGTTAATAAAGAGAATTCTTCTTCCAATCTTGTATTGTTTATCTCATGTATATTGGTTTAATGAATAACTTCAATGATGTTATTATTATTCTTTTCATATAACCATTGATTTATATATGTATGAGATATTTCTTGAAGAATTGGCTCTTTGCAAGTGAAGAGAAGCATCCCTATAAGCTTTGGAGAATATTGGAGTGGGAGAAGATCAAGCTTGGATCAACCATCGTTAATCAGGTAAGTAAAGAATTTCTTCCTATTCTCTTTCCATTCTCTGTAAAAGATGGCTGTCTGCAAGTATAGTAGTATGTTGGTAACTCGAGACCCTAGGTTATAAGGGTGAAATGTCCTGAACAACATAACTGGCCACTCCACTGGGGAGCCCAACCTGTTGTGGGTGTATCTTGTAGGTTCTTCACTAGTCTTCGCTCTATTTCTGATTTTGAGTGTGGTATTTTTATCTTTCTTTTAATTCATAGTGTAGAGTTCCCGGGATCCTTTATTTTTTCTTCTTTTTGGTATATACGGGTTGTTGTTATACACAATTGCGTATAACAACTTGTATACGCGAGTTTCTCTATAAGGCAGTCGTGTATGGTACGCGGGTTGCCTTCATGCACAGTCATGTATATCCTATACTAGCATAATTTTTTGAGTAGGGTTTGCTTGTCACTGTTCTTTTTATTTTTACTTGCTTCGGGTTCTTCTAATTCTGGCATGACTCTGTGAGTCTAAAAGTCTTGTGTCACACCTTATGCTTGTCTTCAAGCCTTTGAGCTTTATTGGTTTGAATTTTCTTTCATCTCATAATTCAAAGTTGGTCCTCCTACTTGGTTGATGAGTTCAGTGCTTTATGTCTAGGTCAGTCATCAGGGCCCAGCAGTTTGTAGTGTCAGGCTGGCATTTGTTCTTTTGTGAGTCTAGTGAACTTTTTGGTTCGATAGTCTCTCCAAGTTGGTGTTTTCCAAGTCTTCTTCTTGTTTGGTTGAAATGGGTTATTTTGGGTCATGTATACTTCATTTTACTTATTATATGTTCTTATTATTGAAACTTGCTCAAAAAATTTGCATTTAGTTGCATTGTAGTTTTTTAAGAATTTGGAAAAAGTGAAGAAAAACATCTTATACTTTTTGCATTTAGTTGCACTTGGTTGTTTTATTTTTAGTATTTTTTCAAATAAAATTTCAAAAATTATAAAAAGAAGTCTTAGTTTTCTAGCACTTAGTTTCAATTTCGTTAGCTTACATTTACAAAAAAGAAAAGAAATTTTGTTTAAGTAGTTGCAATTTGCTTTGGAATTTGTTTTATACATCATTTTACTTTTTCTTATTGAGTCTATAACATCATAGTGTTTAATGCCACTTACCTTTTGACTAAGAACAACCCTTAAAATGAACGATATAATTTAAAAATTATTAGTAAGTTTTATTTTATAGGCTCATACACCACCTAGCTTAGGCTAGACTTGTGGAATAGGGGTTTAACTCTCCACAAGTATTTAAATTCAGACGTAGTTGGCCAATCATTAAGTAAGGCCTTTTATATGTTGATTGTATCTTGGAAGCTCCTCTCAAATAGGAGTTAAGCATGAGGCCGTGTGGAGGCTTGGACTGAGGAGATAACCCTTCGATTCCTTGTCAAAGCATAGACCAAGGTTTTTGTGCATCTATGGATTATGTCCTAGACAAGGTTTTGGGATTTGCTACCTTTCCCATTCTTACAAACCAGGCTTGTGATGTCCCCCCATACTATCAGTATAGTTGTGGTATCCTTTAGTCTCTTTTCACATATGGGGTTTTGTACATAGGTACACCAGGAGGCTATTTCTGGTTGACCTTGGATGGGCTTGGAAGGTAACCCTTGTATAAAGTGTGGGAGGGTGGTGGGTGATTCCCCCGTTTATGCCTAAGAACATTTTCAAGGATGCCAAGTAACTGTCTATCAGCTTTCTTCAGGAAATCATATCTTATACCCTTTGTGTTTGTTGTGGATTTATGAAATTTTGTAGTGATTTATTTGTGGTTTTTTTTGTTTAGCCGACGTTAGGGTGTGAAGAGTCAAATTTTCAATCGTGGAGGACCAACCTCTTAGAAGGTTTAGAAGGTTGCAAAACCTTCCTTCATTTACTACAGTGGAGCCTCCACCGCCCCTCAAAGGCAAAGATTAGACACAGATGGTTGTTTTGAACCGATAGAAACTAGTGAAGTTTTGGGTGAACTAGAACTTAGGACAAACCAGGTTGATACAACCACAGTAGAGATAGAAGACCTGCAGGTTGATGATTTTGCAAGAAATTTTAATTCACCTCTTACTGACCTAAACAATATTGTGATCGTCTAGGTTCGTCCTTTCAATTCATCTGTGTTTGGTGTTCCTATGAGAAGACTAATGTCTAGTGCAAGAGAAAGTCCTTCTACCCCCACTTCAGCTATTTTGGCTGAATGAGTGCCACATCCCCCAGTTGGTACCCCTAGAACAAGTATACTTGCTACTCCTTTGACTCCAGCTAATTGGGTGGTTCAACCACTAGCTTCCAGAAATGTGTCAAGCACTTCTGGTGGGGTGGTCACTAGGATTCCAAGTGTACCTTCTGCTTCACCTTATTTTGCACACACTACTCAGAGTGGTCCTGTTGGATCCTCTTCATTTGTCTAGGGTTTTCCTTGGAATGGGGGGAACATTCCCCCATCCACTCCATATGTAGGCCCCACACCTACATATGTAGGGGTGCAGTTTGGAAACAATAATGCTTATGGTCAAGGTTTTCAAACGTCGGTTTCAGATCCTTTCACGATATCTCCTTTATTTCTTTTTAGTGAAGGGATACCGGGTCCTGTTTTTCAAACTCTAGTTTTAACTGGAGCATATCGAACTGCATACACTGCACCACATATGAAAAATCCACTGGCTTATGGGTGGAATCCTTTCCAAAGTGGTCTAACTACCTCACAACCAATAGCTGGGGGAAACCTCACCTTTACTTTTGAGAATCAGGGGAAAACTCCTTCTACTTCCCAATATCATACTTTTTCAGGCTCTGGTTAGACCCAAACTTCCTTTCCTGGAAAATTTGAACTTGTCAGGCCTGTCCAAGTTAATGAATGACCCGGTGAAACATGATGCCACCTGGCCTCCTATCCCTACCAAATTACTCTCGAATATTCTAAAATTTGGAGGCAAAGTTGCTGAATACCTTTCACTTTTGGTGCTCTTCCAACTCACTGAATGATGACATCGTTTGGTTGATATTGTTCCAAACAAATCTGACGAGTGCCGTAGCAAAGTGGTACATTGAACTTCCCTCTGCTGTGTTTGATTGTTTTTGGGACTTAGCTAATGTGTTCCTTAATCATTTCTAGCTTCCCGTTTGGTATGATGCCAGCACAAAATTATTTTCCACCTTTTAGCAGGTTAAAGCCACTCATATTTCGGATAATATCCAATAGTGGCGAAGATGGAAAAGGTTTATTAAGGCCACTATCCCTCCCGAGATTTTGTTAGAATGGTTCCTTAAGTCGTTATTGTCATATATATATAAGGATGTATCCACTTCAGGAGTAACTAATGAGGAAGAGACTATCCTCAGGGCATAACAATTATATTTTGATATATTCTTAGTCTAGGATTCTATATGAAATCATCCCTGATGCACCGAGGCCAACACATAGTGTTGAGAAACCTAAGCTTGGACCCCATGCCGATGATATGGTTGGTTCGTTTAAATATTCCACTATGGAATCTTTGGCAAAACAAATCCATGAGTTTTTCATTAAAAACTCTACAGTGGAGGAAGCAAAGGCTGCCCCCTCACCCCAAAATGCAAACGTTTTTGTTCAATCCTCCCAAAAGGACAATTAGCAGCCCGATGGGAAAAATAAAAAGGGGAAGAAGGGTGATGGAAAACCAAAACAATCAGAAATCCACAAACAATGCTGATGGGGGGGAAAAAGAGAAGAAGGTGAAATTTCCATGTAAGTTGTGCTAGGAAGGTCACTTGCCCCATCAATTCCCTCTTATAGATCAAGCTTAGAAGCTGCTGAAAAATCAACAACCGACTATTCTAAAGGATCCTTTTCCCCAAGGACAGAATACAGCTTCAGCTTCTAATGTAGTAGGGGGCGCTGCTAATGCCCCTAACCCAAACTATATCAACATGGTTTGATCCCAAACCCTACTCCAGACTAGAAACAAGAACTATGAGACAGAGGCTCCTGAGAAGGGTAAGTCTACAGGTGAAACTTCTAACCCTGTCACAATTTGAAAAATTATTGAAACTATGTCGAAGATACCAAAATGTGTCTTCAAGAAAGCATTCCACAATCCTAACGCTAGGGCTATAGTCAATTATTCTGTAGTTGAAGATTTATCCCAAACTCCTTGTGTGATGTCAACTTTTGAGGTGCAACAGAGTTGTCCCACCCAACGATATGTGCTCTTAGTAGGCTTAGGTAGTATGGATTCATCGAGCTTCATGGTGAAGTTTAACTTTTCTGATGTCAAAATTTGCCTACCATATCATGTGGCCTTATCGATAGATGTCATCCATGGAAAAAAAACCATTGGAACGGTAGTTGTCGATGAGGGTGCTTCCACATGTGTCATGTCCTTGTCTTGCTTAAAGGCTCTTGGATATCCAGAGATAGTTCCATCGAACACCCTACTTACTGCTTTCGACATAAGGTCATTTCATCCACATGGTATCCTACCAACTTTCGAGATAAAGCTGGTAGGGAAGGTAATGTCTATTGAAGTAGAGGTAATAGATGTGTTGTTGGATTATAACTTTCTCTTGGGGAGAAGTTGGACGTATGACATGTCTACTATTACATCATCCGTTCTTCGAGTAGTAGTGTTTCCACATGAAGGGAAGTTGGTTACAGTAGGCCAAATCAATTTCACTCGAAAGGGCCGCATGGAAACTAATGAGTCCATCGTGCCATTGGTTTGTCGGGTCAAACCTACTTCAGAGAGATTAGGGGCTGGAATGTATTCATCATTAATGGGCACATTTGATATCCCAACCTCGATTAACTATTTAGTTTCTACTAGTGGAGGGAATTCTATTGCAACGGTTAGCGATAGAACAAACCCTTAGGCCCTTCCTTTAGGTCATGAACCTGAAGTGCCCGTATCGGCAGTGGAAGTATCCTTTCAAGCTATCATTAACACTACTGTTGATCCTATTTTGGTTCCTCCTACACCCTCAGAGGATCCTGTTACCACCTAAGTTGTACTTAGTGGTTTTTTATCAAGTGAGCCTAGTGAACCGGACAATGATAACTTGTTCAGACTTCAGAATATCTTCAGTCTTGCTTCTGGGAAGCTTTGTTGTACTATATCACATGTTCATACCCCATGGGGGAATTGTAATAAATGTTCTAGCATGAGAGTGTCTGTAAACGACTCAGACTCTTAGACTTTATTTGTCAATCTGATCAACCCAGGGTGTTTTTTCCCTTGGTTATTATTGGTTGTTGAATAAACGACTAATAATTTCTGAGTTTTTCACTCCATACCTCCAAAGTTGGGGTGGTCAGCTTCGCATTTGGGCCTACTGAGGTTATTAGAGTCTATGTGTCAATGTATAAACATGCTAGGCATCATGGTCGAGTCATATGAACATGCCTAAGTCCCACTTAGGTTTTTTCAATTTTTTTTAATTTTTTAATTTTTTCAGTGTTTTTTATTAAAATTTAATTTTTCCAAAACTTAGGCTATTTTTTAATAGTTTAATTGGAAAAATTGGTTTGGTAATAAAAGTGGGAAAAATAATCAGTTTCAATCATTTAGGTGCTCATTTTCAAGCTAAGAGCATCATGTAAACCCATGGACCCACTTTTTTTAGGTTTTGAGTGACTTTCCATCACTTAGGTCAGAAATCCCCAAATATCAATTATTGATTATTTTAATTAATAAATTGATGAATAATGGAGCAAATCCAAAATCCTAGATCAGTGGATTCTCAGCCAATTTGATTGAAATCAGTCAGATCTGAACCAAATTGACTAGATCTGATAAATCCTTAATTGAAGGAGGTGATCTGGACAGATCCAGAGTTGATCTTTAGCATCCTTTATGGGGAATTGCACCTTCTCTCTCTCCTCCACATGTGTGGTCTCTCCTGGAAGCTATGTGGATTGATGTGTCATTCTGTGGATTGATGTGCCAATCTATGGGTTGATGTGCCAGCTCAATCAGCCCCCCGATTGACAAGTAGGCTCAGTTCAGCTTCAAATCAGCATTGATGGACTCTCCTTCAGCTATAGTGGTTTGTATCCTTGGGATTTGCGACCCCCTGGGCTGGATCTCATTTTTTTGTATAAATAAAGCATGGCTACCTCCTTTCCAAGTTAGTTAGAGTTGGATTGAAGGGATTTCTACTGTAATACTATTGTAATCTTTTCATTGTTGGAATAAAGAAGCATTGGAGGACAAATGGTGTAATTCTCTCATGTGTGTGGATTAAGCATTGTCTTACAGCTATTGATGTTGATGGCTTTTCTCTCAATTTTTGCATTTGAACCCTGTCTGGCTTGAACGATTCAGCTGAATCAATAGGAGTATAGTTGGGAAAGTAAGGTTACTTGTTTTTTCTATATCTCATAGCATATGTGTTTGAATATCTAGATTATACATGTTTAATAAGTTTATTTTCATGTAATTCTTGTCTCTATTTCATATATATATCCAGATCTCATGAGGTTTCGTGCAGGATTGTGTGTTTAGATTTTAGGTAGCAAGGATTGGATGAGCTTTGGATCTAGTTTCAATCCACTGTACATCCAAAATATTTTTGAAGGCATTGCCCCTCTATATTCCACTAACAAGTTTCCATTGCAGATCCATCCAACAATGGGCCTTTCCCCTTCTCTTCCTCCTTTATATTAAAATCAATCTTCCGGTTACCTGTCTCTTCCTCTTATGATCATATCTAGTTCTAAGAATTGAATATATATTGTTAGATCTATTTCATAAGATTCTTGCTGCTTAGATCTATAATTTCATAAAGAATATCATTTCATAAAGATAGATCTAGGTGTAGGAATTTCCTTTTTTGCAAGTAGCTAAATCATAGATCTAAAGCTTGCTCATAAGGTAGTTTATTTTTTTGTTATTTAAAGATTTACATTCTACAAGAAAAGTACATATCTCATTTTCTGCCCAAACAGCAAGCCAACATCCCAAGGAAAGCTTTCTTTCCTTGGTTCCTTTTTTGCAAAACTAGATTAACCCTTTTTAACAATTTTTTGCTTAGTTTTTTTTCGGTAACTAGCGTGGTGACACAAAACACTTTCAAAGTGTGTTTGGGAACATTTTATTTTAATTTATCACTATTTTTTATTAGGTTTAACAAAAAAGAGAAGGAGACTCTGCCCATTTTCAGACTCTTGGGCGAACCAGAGCTTCGTGGAGGCTTCCCCCACCATTGTGATTTTAGTTTAGCTTGTTACAAGCTTGTTCTAAGCCTTTGGATCACAGATAACAAGGACCAAAGTGGATTAATTTCATTTTTATGATATTTTATATTTCTGCTAACAAAAAAAAGTCTTTTCAAATAGGCTCTTTCGATCCTATTCACCATCCCCCCTGGGGGGATTTGCGTCTGTGTCATTTTTTACTTTTTGTTCATATTTTTTCAATCTAGCTTAGTTCTAATATGTACGATAGTATACTTTGACTTATAATAATTTCCATATTACATATCTTTTGGTTTCAAATTAATCTTAATACTTACCCCACGAGCCTCCTTTAGAGTCGAAAGGTGAAGAAAGGGTTGTGGTAGTCAAATTAGAAAATTATGGTTTTCTTATCTGTTTATGCTTCATCTGCTATCATCATTTGTTTTAGTAATCATAATAAAATCAACCCCTCCTTTATTCCCCGATTGAGGTCCACTTGGACCGAAAGAGGTTCCTGGGGGGTTTTCTTTTTTAATAGGAACACCTCTTCTAAAATTTACTAAAATTGACAAGACTCCGGTGTGTATGCTCTGCACTTGGATGCGGTTCATCCAATCAGTCAAGCTGCATCAAAAGCACTTGAGTAAAGAGATTAATTATTCCTCACCTCACAAATTGACAAACCATCAGGCTAAAATCCAATGCCTCGAATGAACTATAAGCGGTGGCAAAATAACCAAAGGAGTGGGAACAACTGGAAAGTGACCTTGAGGTGTCGATCTCTGTCACACCCTAACAGGTGCGTTATGAACAATAGTCTCTGAGACTCCATTCCAACCCACAAAAACCTTGCAAGTAGCCGTGAAAGTTCACTTTTGGGCATACTCCAAGTACCCCTTGGGTATATCTGGAGTCCCCTTTTTTCCTAATTTAACTCAGTCACATTCCACAGTAATTTAAAATCTACCAAGAGACATTTTCAAAACATTCATTCAAGTGCATGCAAGCACATTATTTTCTCTGTTGATTCCATTTAAGGCACTGGTGATTTGTGTCTTTCGTTTATATATATATATATATATATTGAGAGTCATTACTG
Organism: Pseudotsuga menziesii; assembly: GCA_001517045.1. Taxonomy (NCBI): domain Eukaryota; kingdom Viridiplantae; phylum Streptophyta; class Pinopsida; order Pinales; family Pinaceae; genus Pseudotsuga; species Pseudotsuga menziesii. Next base: position 94,354 of record LPNX011027636.1, on the reverse strand, counting down.
TGCTTATCTACTTAAAATCTTGCATCTTGTTATGTTTTGTTTCCACTAGTTAATTTAAAAACTCTTAAACAACTTAATCAATATAACACCATCACACTAAGTAATTAGCCTAAGTAATTAAATAGGGTCTACCCCCCTCGGCTTCATTAGGAGTTATCCTGAACGAAGGAGTCAAGAACAAGGTGACAGCCTTGACTCGAGAATTTCCCCCAAGGACACACCAAGTGGCTTGAAGATTTATGCCACGTGAAACAGGTGTGTGAAAGGAGGAAACACTTTTTGGTGCCATTGCTGGGGATAAATATTTTTATTTCCGAGTACAACTTAGATTAATTTTTTTCTAAACAACTAAAAAGATAGATTTTTTTTATTGATCTAGTCTTTTAAAAACATAAAAATTAAAACTCGATCCATCTGGAAAATCCACTATCTAACATCCCTTCAAGAATTTCTACCTGAAGAAATCATCGATAATTATTCAATCCTCTCCTTGATCCTGAAAGGTTTATCAGGGAAATATTGAATAGGCATACTTCCCATAGAAACCTTGAATATTTAGGAGATCAAACTCTCTCAGATATCCATCACATATTTGTAGAGAGTCATGTTCACCAATATCAAGAAATGACGGAATTATTCAAACCCCTTGACCTTTCTTAGATAGTAGGTGCTCCCCATGCCATTCCAAAAGATGCTATCAAGGAGATCCCCATATTTCAGGGCAATAATGCTATCACTGCCAAGTCTCACCTTTGAAAGTTTGAAAAGCACCTGGTTAGTTATTGCAATGATGTTGCCCATGGCCATCACGATGTCAAAATGAAGCTATTTGCTTTACCCTTAGAAGATGATGCTGAATATTGGTACCTTTACCTAGATGATGATTCATATAAAACTCTTAGCGAATTCCAAGATGGTTTTAGGAAGAAGTGGGGAGAAAAGAAGGAACCAAGACATCTGCTTGCTGCCCTTCATAACATTCAGAAGATGGAGAATGAAACCATGGATGAATTTAACACTAAGTTCAGGCATGTGGTTGTGAACCTCCCTAAAGAGATCAAGCCAAAGGATTCCTCCATCCTGATATCTTACATCGAAGCTTTCACTGGTGATTTGAAGTACCAGTTAAAAGACAAAGAGCAAGCTGATCTAAAAACTGCTCAGGAATTGGCCGAGAAAATAGAAAAGAATATGCAGTATTCAGGAAAATCCAACATTCCAGGTTACACTAGGAAAAACACTTCATACAACAAAGAAAAGGGAAAATACGTTGAATCAGAAGAAAAGGGAGCCTCTGAAGATCCCATGGAAAAGGTAACAGACATGATAAAATACTTGGTTACTAGTCAAAACCAACTTATGGAAAATCAGTCTACACAACTGAATCTTATGCACAATAGAATAATCACAATGGAAAGAAATAATGGACCTAGGAACTTTCATCCTAGGCAGAATCAGATGTATCAAAAGAAGTTTCCTCAGCAAGAGCCTAGGATTCCAAACTAGTTAGACTCAGCTAACATGGTAGAAGAAGTAATTCCATGGTGTAGACCCTGTGAACAATTCCACCAAGAAAGCACTTGTTATGTTGCAAATCAAGTCATGGAACATGGACTTCCCGAGGTCAGTAATCAGGAAATAAATTCAAGCGAGCCTGATCATATATACATGGTAGGCCAGGCCTACCCTTTGTCAGTAGCTAAACAGTACAAATCTAAGGATGAAACCATTGTAGAATCTTATAGTGAAACTTATGATGAAAATTGTAATGTACATGATGGGACTCCTATGTGTTCTCCATGTAATGATGACAGTCTAGAAGGTTTACTTCCTTGTGACCTTTTCTTTGAAGAAGATGAGTATGAAAATGAAGATAAGTATATCTTGGAACATGATACAAGTGACGTAGACTCCCTTATCCCCGACAAAGATGTTGATGAGAAGTTCTGGACATTCATGGAAATTCCAGTCTATGATATGAAAAAAGACATGCAGTTTATCCACATGATCAGTCTGAGCCATATATCAGTATCAGTAATGAAGAAAAAGAGAACTTGATATCGGAACCTGATATCAGCAATGGGGAATCCATCACATCTAACATAGATGATGGTGATGAGTAATGGGATTTTTGTGGATATCTAATTAAGAATCCTATCTATGCTATATCCAGCAAGGGGAGTGTCTATTTAGAAATTTGTGGAAGTCAAATCTACTTTACTTCCATAGAGGGAAGCATGGATCTAGAGACCTTGGAAAATCCTAGTATGGAAAAGAAGCATTCAAAACTATTATATGATTATTCAGAGTCATATCATGTAGATCCACACAAAGGTATCAATAATGAAGACATGGAGAAGCAATGTTGTGAAACAACAGATGCGATGCAATTAGTAGAATATCAGTCTTGACTATCATCTTCACATATAGAGTTCCCTCATGATTTGGAGCAGCTTGGGGCTTATACAGTGAATTATCATCTAGTAAGCCTTGATGATCAATATGATGGTGTAGTCAATTTTCCTCATCATTCTGATTTGTACATCAAACTTGTCCAGTCATGGATAGAAGCATCCTGCGCAAGCACTTACCAGTTTGGAAGGAATTTTGATGACATTATTCAAGCCTATGATTTCCCATCCATCCCACCCCTTCTGGATCATCACGCAGGTTTTCTTTTTCTGAATAAAGTATCCTTACTTTGGCTGGTAACCAAAGACAATGAAATTAATTTTTATGTTAATAAAATGCTTAGGTGGTTACATTTGGATTTCTAATTACACTTAACCCTTTTATATCATGCTTAGAGTAGGAAAATAAGCTTCTTGAAAAAGAGCATTTACTTCCCACATTCTTTGTTTTGTACTTAGATATAATCAAACATTTTTGTCAATTAGTTACATTTATTTTGTTTAAATAAATCAACTTAACGGTTCATTTGGTTTTTTATGTAAAGCTTGTGCTATTGAGGTTTTCTTGTCAAGTTGAGATGTTTTTATAGGGTGTATAAACTAGAGATTCGGGTGTTCTTATATCCTCTCCTTGCCCTATGACCAGATCAAGCACACGTCCCGCGGTTGGAGCCAAAATTTTACCACCTAAATTGTACTTAGTGGTTTTTTATCAAGTGATCCTGGTGAACCGGACAAGGATAACTTGTTCGGACTTCAGAAGACCTTCATTCTTGCTTCTGGGAAGCTTTGTTGTACTATATCACATGTTCACACCCCATGGGGGAATTGTAATAAATGTTCTAGCATGATAGTGTCTATAAAACACTCATTCTCTTAGAATTTATTTGTCAATCCGATCATCCCAGGGTGTTTTTTCCCTTGGTTATTATTGGTTGTTGAATAAACGGCTGATAATTTCTAAGTTTTTCACTCCATACCTCCAAAGTTGGGGTGGTCGGCTTGGAATTTGGGCCTATTGAGGTTATTAGAGTCTATGTGTCAATGTATAAACATGATAGGAATCATGGTCGAGTCATATGAACATGTCTAAGTCCCCCTACGTTTTTGCAACTTTCTTAATTTTTTAATTTTTTCAATGTTTTTTATTATAATTTAATTTTTCCAAAACTTAGGTATTTTTTAATAGTTTAATTGGAAAAATTGGTTTGGAAATAAAAGTGGGAAAAATAATTAGTTTCAGTCATGTAGGTGCTCATTTTCAAGCTAAGAGCACCATGTAAACCCATGGACCCACTTTTTTCAGGTTTTGAGTGATTTTCCATCATTCAGGTCAGAAATCCCCAAAAATCAATTATTGATTATTTTAATTAATAAATTGATGAATAATGGAGCAAATCCAAAATCCTAGATCAGTGGATTCTCAGTCGATTTGATTGAAATCATTCATATCTAAACTAGATTGACTATATCTAACAAATCCTTGACTGAAGGAGGTGATCTGGACAGATCCAGAGTTGATCTTCAGCATCCTTTATGGGGAATTGTTCCCTCTCTCTCTCCTCCACATGTGTGGGCTCTCCTGGAAGCTTTATGGATTGATGTGTCAGCTCAATCAAACCCCCAATTTACAAGTAGGATCAGTTCAACTTCAGATCAACATTGATGGACTCTCCTTCAGCTGCAGTGGTTTGTCTCCTTCGGATTTGCGCCCCCCCTGGGCTGGATCTCCTTTTCTTTGTATAAATAAAGCATGGCGGCCTCCTTTCCGAGTTAGTTAGAGTTGGATTGAAGGGATTTCTACTGTAATACTGTTGTAATCTTTTGATTGTTTGAATAAGGAAGCTTTGAAGGCCAAATAGTGTAATTCTCTCATGCGTGTGGATTAAGCATTGTCTTACGGCTATTGATGTTGACGGTTTTTCTCTCAATTTATGCATCTAAACCCTGTCTGCCTTGAATGATTCAATTGAATCAATAGGAATATAGTTTTTCAAGTAAGGTTACTTTTTTTTTCTATATCTCATAAAATATATGTTTGAAGATCTAGATTATACATGTTTAATAAGTTTATTTGCATGTAATTCTTGTCTCGTTTTCAGATATATATCTAGATCTCATGAGGTTTCATGCAGGATTGTGTGTTTAGCTTTCAGGTAGCAAGGATTGGATGAGCTGTGAACCTAGTTTGACTCCAATTTACATCCAAAAAATTTGTGAAGGAATTTCCCCTCTGTATTCCACTAACAAGTTTCCATTGCAGATCCATCCAACAATGGGCCTTTCCCCTTCTTTTCCTCCTTTATATTAAAATCAATCTTCCAGTTACCTGTCTCTTTCTCTTATGATCATATATAGTTCTAATAATTGAATATATATTGTTAGATATAGTTCATAAGAGTCTTGCTGCTTATATTTGTAATTTCATAAAGAATATCATTTCATAAAGATAGATCTAGGTGTAGGAATTTCCTTTTTTGCAAGTAGCTAAATCATAGATCTAAAGCTTGCTCATAAGGTAGTTTCTTTTTTCATTATTTAAAGATTTAAATTCTACAAAAAAAGTACATATCTCATTGGCTGCCCAAACAGCAAGCCAAGATCCCAAGTAAAGCTTGCTTTCCTTGGTTCCTTTTTTGCAAAACTAGATTAGCCCTTTTTAACGATTTTTTACTTAGTTTTTTTTCGATAACTAGCATGGTGACCCAATACAATTTTAAAGTGTGTTTGGGTACATTTTATTTTAATTGATTGCTGTTTTTAGCAGTTTTAACAAAAAAGAGAAGGAGACTCTTCCCATTTTCGGACTCTTGGGAGAACCAGAGCTTCCCGGAGGCTTCCCCCACCATTGTGGTTTTAGTTTAGCTTATTAAAAGCTTGTTGTAAGCCTTTGGATCCCACATAACAAGGAAAAAAGTGGATTAATTTCAGTTTTCTGATATTGTAAATCGCTTCTAATAAAATAAAAGTCTTTTTGAATAGGCTCTTTCGATCCTATTCACCATCCCCCCTGGGGGGATTTGCGTATGTGTCATTTTTTAATTTTTGTTCATCTTTTTTCAATATAGTGTAGTTCTAATCTATAGGGTAGGATAATTTGAATTATAATCATTTCCATATTCCATATTTGGTGGTTTCAAACTAATTTTAATACTTACCCCACGAGCCTCGTTTTGAGCTGAAAGGTGAAGAAAGGGTCGTGGTAGTCTAATTAGAAAATTATGGTTTGCTTAGCTATTTATGCTTCATCTTCTATCATCATTTGTTTTAATAATCATAATAAAATCAACCCCTCCTTTATTGCCCGATTGAGGTCCACTTGGACCGAAAGAGGTTCCTGGGGGGTTTTCTTTTTTAATAAGAACACCTCTTCTAAAATTTACTAAAATTGACAAGACTCAGGTGTGTATACTCTGCACTTGGATATGGTTCATTCAATCAGTCAAGATACATCAAAAATAGTTGAGTGACTAGATTAATTATTCCTCACCTCCCAAATTGACAAACCATTAGGCAAAAATCCAACGCCTCAAATGAACTATAAGAGGTGGAAAAATACCCAAAGGAGTGGGAACAACTGGAAAGTGACCTCAAGGCACCGATATTTGTTACACCCTAATAGGTGTGTTATGAAAAATAGTCTTCGAGACTCTGTTCCATCAACAAACACCTTGTGGGTTGCCATGAAAGTTCACTTTTGGACATACTCCAAGTACCCCTCGGGTATATCTGGAGTCCCCTTTTCGCCTAATTTAACTCAGTCAAATTCTACACTAATTTAAAATCTACCAAGAGACATTTTCAAAACATTCATTCAAGCGCATGCAAGCACATTATTTTCTCTGTTGACTCCATTTAAGGAACTGGTGATTTGTTTCTTTCATTTATATATATATATATATATATTGAGTGTCATTACTGTGCTTATCTGCTTAAAATCTTGCATCTTGTTATCTCTTGTTTCCACTGGTCAATTTCAAAACTCCTAAACAACTTAATCAATATAACACCATCACACTAAGTAATTAGCCTTAGTAATTAAATAGGGTCTACCCCCCTTGGCTTCATTAGGAGTTAGCCTGAACAGAGGAATCAAGAACAAGGTGACAACCTTGACTCAAGATGTAACATCCCCGACCCTCCGACCGGGCAAGAGGACACTACTAACACCAACAAACAGGCAAACAACCCCATGAACACGAACATGGATGTATGCTGATATTAAAAAGCTTAACATAATACATACTAAGATGCATATAACATACAAGGATACATAGTTACTCAACATTCAGTGGAAGCAAACATATACATTCCAGCATTCAACATGTTCATCATTTCTCATGAAATAGTAGATATAATTGCAGAGATGGAATAGTCAGGAGTACTTATCTTTTTACTAAATAACTCTCCCCGTAACCAGCTATGTCGCTACAATGTTCCACCCAACCATAGGCCAGCGTGCTCATCAATCTCTTAGCAACACTGCCACCCCCGAGCTGGGCATGATTCCTTAAGGAATAAGGGTCAATGCAGGCTTACACATAGCCAAGGTACACGATCAGCCAAACCCACACACAGTAGGGTTTACCAGGTCATCAAGGAGCTAGGAAAGGATAAATTATATGCTGGTGGCCTCAACACCAGTCTTCTCAAGCATACCCAACCTCTAATCCCACTCTCAACAGTCCGAAGACCAACCACTACATACTACAGCAAAACAATCCATTCACAGCTCTGTGAAGAAGGAAAAGACAACCGGGTGGCAATCCCAAACAAAAGGTGAAACACAGTCCAAGTCAAAACACGCTCCATAGTTGTTCTTGGACCTAGCATGGAAAAAACAACTCAGCAACAATCCCCAAAAGACATATGCCACCTCAACAACCAAGAAGCAACCCAAAACCACGGTTAATCGATAGCCCAAACTCACAAGGAAAACTATGGCAACCTTACACAATCCCAAAACAGGGGAGAATCCAAACTTCCAGCGTGGACAAAGGGAATACTCATCTAACAAGTGTGGAAATCAATAGCCAACCAACATCCACGAGCCCACAACACACACAATATTCAATGTAATGGTTGGAGAACTTACACATGCAGAAAAGGGGAAAGAACGAACTCTCAACCTATGGGCAAGGGGAGAAGACACAGTCCAAAAATGGAAGAAGAAAACACACACACAATCTTAATGGAAGAAGAAATCAGACTCTCAACAGCATCCAAAAATCATGGGAAGGATGACAGTAACCCAAATCATGGGTTAAACCAACAGCAAGCAAGAATCATGGATGAAAACCACGGCTATTTCACATACACAGCATAAATCATTCCCTTAAGGCTACTCTTCTAGCTCATTGCATGCACAAAACCAAAGGAGAACCCCGACCGGTGCATGAGGAAAAATGATGGGAAAACTGTGCGTGAGGAAAACGGAACATCTCTCTCTATGTGAGGATGGAATTCCCCAGACCACAATCATGAAGGTGAAGACCAGGCCAACTGCTTGCGTGAGGGAAATGATGGCTTCTTCCACTGGGTATGCGTACCATCAGAGCTGACAGTATCCTGCCATACTAACGCCTCCCCCCGCATGCCCACATTTCCTGAAGCAGTAACTGCTCTCAACCAACGCCTGCCCCAAACAAATTGGTGGCTGAAAGAGACAAGAAGGTGGTTGAAACATGGCACTTTCCCAATGGCTCCCACGGTTAGACAATTCCACCCCCCCCTTATCCTTAGGAAAATCATGCCCTTTTCATTTTAATGTTGCACCGTTGTAGCTGGCTATAGGTTTATTTTAATTGATGTGCGTATTTACATGATGCCAAACTATAATGTGCCGGATAGCGCAATATACCATCGACAACTATCCCTATTGCCCAAACATACACAACCAAATCGATGGTGGGGATTTTTCCTTTAGCTCCTCACCACGATTAATTACATTATATACATCATGCAAATGGGGTCAAAACTGGGGTGTTACATAAGACTTGCCCCGAAGGACACACCAAGTGGCTTGAATATTTCTGCCATGTGACCCAGGTGTGTGAAAGGCGGAAATAGTGCTGAAAGAAGCCTATCTTCCTTCTTGGGAAGAAAAATATTTTCATTTTGATGATTGCTTAGATATGGTGTTTCAATATAACAAAGAAATTTTGAAAGCTATGTGTAGATATGATAAGATCTACGAAGATCTTTATCATAGTTCCTACTTCCTTCCATAGTTAAGAAGGATTGAAAATCAAGAGTTTCATGTGAGACTAGCAGGTGATGATGATATACCAATGAATCCCTTACCAATGGAGGGGATATTTTTTAAGGGGAATATAGAAAATATTTTCGTTATTATTCCTATCAACATCTCTACAAATCCCAACATTGTGGAAAATGTATGTATTGGTGCAAACTTCTCTCCAGAGGATATTTCTATCTATACGACCTTATTTAAGGAATTCTGCGACACATTTTCCTGGTCATATAAGGATATTTGAGGCATAGATCCATCGACAGTCAAACAAGAAATATGAACCTATCCTAATGCCAAACTAGTTTGACAAAAAATTAGACCTGCCAATCCATGTAAAACGGTAGCAGTTAAGGCTGAAGTTGAAAAACTGTTGAAAGCTGGTTTTATTTACCCGATAGCTTTGACGGAATGTGTCTCCAACCCTGTTCCTATTGATAAAAAGTAAGGGATGACACATGTATATACTAACTTTCATGATTTAAATAAAGCATGTCCAAAGGATAACTACCCCACACCATTCATAGATAAAATCATTGATGCTTGTGAAGGAAGTGAAGTTTTTTCTTTTATCGATGGTTTCTCCAGGTATAATCAAATTCAAATCAGGCTAGAAGGCCAACATAAAACAACTTTCATTTTTCCTTGGTGTAAATTTTCATATAAGAAAATTCCTTTTGGATTGAAAAATGCAGGGGATACCTTTCATCGTTCAATTAATTTTTCCTTTCATGAAATTAATTCTATTGTCAAAACCTACCTTAATGATCTATCAGCACATTCTTGTAAGAGGATCGATCACCTAGATAACTTGCACTTAATCTTTGAATGAAGCAAACATTATAAAATTCGGTTGAATCCCCACAAGTGTGTTTTCTGTGTTGAGTCAGGTAGGCTACTTGGGTTCATTGTTTCTAACAAAGGTATTCAGGTGGATCCTTTGAAAGTTGAGGCCATAGTAAATCTGCCTCCTCCTCATTCTATCAGGAAAATTCATAGCCTACAAGGGAAGTCTAACTTTATTTAATGTTTTATCATGAATTATGCCAATATCACTAAAGTTTTCATGCGCCTATTGAAACATGACACCCCATTTGTATGGGATGAGTCCGCACAAATTGCGTTCAAGGCATTAAAGAAAGCTTTGTTGTCAGCACCTTTATTGCACCCGCCAGATTACTCTCGTGATTGTATATTGTATCAGGTTGCATCCAAGTCAACCATTGGGGTAGTTCTAGTGCAATAGGATAATAAGCTCCAAGATCATGTTGTCTACTATCTTAGTTGTGCTTTAGCTGGTGCTAAAATCAGGTACTCCCACGTCAAAAATTTGGGCTTAGAAGCTATGTATGTTATTCATAGGTTACATCACTATATCTTACTGAGGACTACATTAGTAGTGGTGGATGTCAATCCTTTCCAATATGTCTTGTCCCGACGCATAGTTGGAGGAAAATTTAGCAAATGGATAGTCATTCTCAAGGAGTTTGACTTGGATTTTAAATCCACCAAATCCAAAAAATCCTTAGTTTTTGCAGAGCTCATTACAGAATTTCCAGTTGAAGAAGATTCAATCCCAGATGAGCACATTTCCTTGATTTCCACCTCTAACCCATGGTATAGGGATATACTTATCTATCTACAGACTCTAAAGTGTCCTAGAATCTTTTCGCAAGAAGAGTGATGCAATTTACATACACATGCGAAAAAAAACCTCATCATCAGAGATACTTTATATAGAAGAGGGGTAGACTTTGTTTTGCGTTAGTTCCTCACCCACGAAGAGGTTGAGATTGTCTTAAATGATGCCCATAGAAGAGCATGTGGGGGTAATTTATCTGGATTAGCAACAACACTAGATATTTTACATGCCAGTTATTTCTGGCCCATGATCTTCAAAGATTGTGTGGAAGCTGTGAAGTGTTGTCATCCTTGTCAGCTTTACACCAGAAAGATGCAGTCACATCCTGCTCCGTTATTTCCTGTCATCATAGTGGGCCCTTTCACCAAATGGGGGATAGATTACATAACATGCAAACCGGTTTTTACTGGGGGGAACAAACATATCATTGTCTCTGTAGATTACTTCATGAAGTGGCTAGAGGAAATGCCCACCTATAAGGCTAATGGGAAAACTGCATCTTTTTTCATTTTTAACCAGATTATCGCATGTTTCGATATTCCTAAAGATATTATCACTAACCATGGTAGTCACTTCCAAAAAAACATGATAACTGAGTTGGATACTATGCTAGGGTTTAGACAAGAACATTCTTACTCTTTCTACCTACAGGAGTATGGTCAAGTCAAGGCAGTCAGTAAGACCTTGAATACTATTCTTAAGAGTACTATTAATGCAACTCAGTCAAATTGGCACATCATGCTATATCTTGCACTTTGGGATTATCAAACCAATGTGAAAACTTCCAGGGGGTTCTCACCTTTCCAACTGGTTCACAGAGTGGAAGCAATAACCTCGATTGAATGCGAAATCCCATCTTTAAAAATTTCCATTCATGTGTTACCTAATACGACTGAGCTGGAATAACGTTTGCTACACTTAGAAAATTTAGATGAGTTGCATAGAGATGTGATGATTGCAAATGAGGCTCACAAAAATAGGGAATTAGAGGAAATTTCAACTCAAAATGGGCCTCCTAAGGAAAATTAATAAAATAATAGTTAAAATAATAAAATAATATTTATTAATTTTCGAGGAAGAAAAGAAAAACTACTTTTTTGGTTCATATTTTCGACATATCTCCCTATCTGTTTACTCAAATTTTGATTGGGAGAGCTCATTGGATGCGGAATTAAATTTCACATCCAACGAGTACCCACTCACAATGCTTTTGATGGGCCCCTCTACCCCAAAAACAAGAAATACCTGGAAAAATGTGATGATGACATCATCATCACATTTTTTCAGGTATTTCTTATTTTTGGGGGAGCGAGGCCTGTCAAAAGTATGATGAGTGGGTACTCGTTGGATGCACAATTTAATTCTGTATCCAACGAGCTCTCCTAATCGAAATTTGAGTAAAAACACAAGGAGATATGTAAAAAATACAAACAAAAAAAGTAGTTTTTTTTATTATACCTATCCCCAAATTTATATTAAAAATTTGTTTAAGAGGTGCTCCCTTTTTTAATTTTAAAGAATTTTGATTTTCTAATCCATGATGACATGGAATTTGTCACTTATTTTTGGAAGGCCCATTTTAAATTGAAATTTCCTCTAATGTGAAAAATTAGTATGATAAATCGGTAAAACCCAGGATTTTTTTTGAAGGGGAGCTTGTCTTGCTCTGGGACCAGGACAAAGAATCCCTAGGGGTATGAAAATTCAGGTCTATGTGGTTAGGACCCTATGTTGTGTTGGAATTAGTGAAGAAAGGGGCATATGAATTAATTGATTTCGAGGGGAATAAGCTGCCCGAGCCTAGAAATGGGCTCTACCTGAAGAAGTACTATGCCTAGGCTTAGCACTTTTTCTTGTATTTTTATTGTAGGTAACTTTATGTACAATATATATCTATATTATATTCTTATATCATATGTTGGTTGTTACATATGTCTTTCGAGTGGTTTGTAGGTTTTGCAGATGACGTTAGTCATCACACTTGCAACCTGGATTCAACCGCATGGGTTATTTACTCACCCTCGTGACAACTAGTTTCCTCTGGAGCCGCTTGCCTTGGTCCTGCTACCAATAATGTGGCTGAATACAGGGCCCTAATTGATCTTTTATGGGATTCATTGTCACATGGTATCACCTAGCTAGAAGTCAGACTTGACTCTCAATTAGTGGTTTCCCAGCTCAATCGAGCTTATCAGGTGTGAAACCCTATTTTATTACATTAGTTCTTGCAAGTTAGGTTATTGAAAAGAAATTTTGATATTATTACATTCAATCACATTCCAAGAAATCCAAATTCATTAACTGATGTATAACCGAATTATATCTTAGATTGGTATTTGACACACATTCCATAAAATATACAACAGATACATCACAAAAACACATGTAAATAAACTGGTAATATATATATATATATATATTTGTCCATATAGATAGGTCAAGTTCTTGATCCTCAGATCCAATCATAGATGTATAGATATACAAAAATGTACAAAAAGTGGATCATAATCCATAAAATGATCCTAACACCTAATATTGACCACCCTGGTCACCCTGGTCATCCTGGTCGTCCTGTTCCTGAGCATCTTCAACTTCTTTAACTGATGCAACCTCCACGGCTTCTATGTAAACAAGCACTAGCCTATATACCCTCCTCATAAGCCGTATCTAGGTAGGTGGTATAGTATGGATTTCTCCCTTACTACAAGGTAGGAATGGCTACCTTCCGTCTATATAACGGAAGGGTAGGGTTAATGGTGGTGGATGCAAGAAAAATGAAATAGAACAGAAAACGAAATGAAATAAAATCCCTCTGCACACAAGGTTATGGGTTTAGCTCCAATACCCTGCATACAACTTGTTAGAAAACCTACAAACAAACAATGGAGACCTACAAGAACATGTTAGGCCATAAACCTGCAAGCAAAGATAAGTTAGAAAAAACTAAAACAAACAATACAAAACAAACATTATACCTTCAATGGGTGGAAATGGGCCACCATACCCTAGCTTGGAGAAGCACCTCTCTTGAGAATGGGGGAGCTATGGCTCAATGGGAGGATGGATGAGAGGGAGGGTGAATGTCTTGAGAGACAAAATGGTCTCAAGGCACTCACTCAGGTAGCATAAGGGTATGCAAGGAAGAAATGTTTTGAGAGTTACCCCCACCCCTCTATTTATACCTTTTCTCAAGACTTTTAGGGTTTTAAGCCCCTGGTTGGGGCTTTCAGCCCCTTTCACTCAATATTTAGCTCTTTTGGGGGTCTTAAGATCCTTTGAGGGGTGTTAGCCCCTTTTTGGAGGCTTTAGCCCCTAAGAGATCTATTTTGGCTCTTTTTAGGGGTTTTAAGCCCTTTCCCATGTTTTTAAGCCTTCTTGAGGATGTGGGGGTCAAATGGGGTCGAATGAGGGTCATGCATGGGTGTCCTTGAATGGTGTAGGCCATGTAGAGATGAGTGAGGTATTTTTTGGGTTAACAGATTTCCCTTTGATGTGTGAGGGAAGGAGCTCATCATATGGCCAATGCACATCATAGGATCTTCTACGAAGAGGTGGTGCTTCCTGGGCTGGGGCATGGTGGCTTTTGGTTTTAGTATTAATATCGTTCCCATCAATGGGTGAGATAAAAATAATGTGTGACATGTATATGGATGAGGCAGGCATCCCCATGCTGATAACAATGTCAAAAGAATAATGTGATCTATGCTTTATAATACAAGAGTTGATCATATACAACTGATGATACATAGTGGTTGCCTCAATGAGAGGAAGAATACAATAATGATCTGAAGAACTGCTACATTGGACCCATGGAATTCTCATGGAATGTTATATATTCATGGCTGATGGCCTATTGTATATGGAATGGTACATAGCTGTATGGACTCACTGATGGAGAGTCAGAGTCTCTATGGTACAAATATGTTGCATCAATCATAAATCTATATAGAAGCACTGCTGGGGCTTTTGAACACTATCTCCAACACAACCCAGAAATCACAAGGGACAAGAACCTATTGGGGTCCCTCAAATAGACTCATCCATGTGCTAGAGTCAGGTGAAATCTGGGGTCTTCAAACAAATACTCCATGGACCAATACCCTATATGAATCTCAATGGCGCGATGATGTAGCTGGAGTCAAGCACGTGATAAACAACCATCTCGAGAGGCACTAAGGACGCCTCTCAAGTGGTCCAAGGAACTCATCAATTAGGGTAGGTGGTTCAAGGTACCACACAGGATCTCCTAGTGTGAAATCCTATAGATTGCAGGTTGCCAAGATAGACTTACTCACAATTCCAAATGGTAGGAAAAGGAAAAGAAAAAGGAAAAGGAAAAGAAAAAGAAAAAGGAAAAGGATCATGTTGATTGGGAGTGAACCCCACTATTTCCCTGGTAACTAAGGTTGAGGTTGCGAATGAGGTTGTGACTATGGATGGAGTCGCGATTGCAGAAACAATGGAGGAGATAGGTCTGATGGACTGTTGGTAGTGGTGGAGGCAAGAGGGTTGGTAGAGGACATCATGTAAATGGACATGGTGTCCAAAGAAAGAGGTGGGGGGTGAACCTCTTCAATCAGAGTGATCTCAGATTCAAGGGAATTTTGTCGAAGGTTGTCTAGAGCCATTCGAAACTCATACAAGTATTGGAAGTGGTTAGAATAGTGTCCATACAAACTGCAGAGGGCGCAAGCATGGTTTGTTCTCAATGACTTATTTCTCACTATTGGCCCACTTGGAAGTTCAACCACGAGGAGGTTTTCCATTGTATCCATGGCATCCAAATGTGCATGGATTATGGTAATCTTAGGGAAGTTTTGAGTTGAATGGTCCTATTCTTCATAGATGGCACAATACAGGATTTGTCGAGGTTTAGCAGTAGCTTTCACATTGTTTCCCCTAGCCCTTTTTGGGTGGGGCAGTGTGGGTGCAGGTGTG
This sequence comes from Pseudotsuga menziesii, assembly GCA_001517045.1. Classification (NCBI taxonomy): domain Eukaryota; kingdom Viridiplantae; phylum Streptophyta; class Pinopsida; order Pinales; family Pinaceae; genus Pseudotsuga; species Pseudotsuga menziesii. The sequence goes on along the minus strand of LPNX011027636.1, from coordinate 79,113 downwards.
GTGGTTGGTTTTTGTGGGCTGGGTGGAGGATGAGACTCGACCGCAATGGGTTTTCCAGGGGTGAAGAATACTTGGGGTATTGGTGGTTGGACCGGTGGATCAAGGTACTACACGGGAATTCCCAATGTAAAGTTGGGTAGGTTTAAGGTGGCCATTACTGCCTTACTCATAACACCGAGTGAAGGAAAGAGGAAGGGAATTGTGTGGATTGGAGAGGAGCCTAGATAACTCCCATAGGACAAATTCCCACATTTGTGGTACTGGAACCCACCCAAGTATACTATTCACCACCAGTGCAATATTTTCAATCCCCTGCCCCTGCTCCACCTGCTCCATTGGGACAGGTGTTTGCACAGAAAAACATTCCCAAACAGCCAGCCCCCAATAACCAACAAGGGAAAGCCAAAAATTACCGAGACCGGAACCAAGGAAACAACCAACCATACGGAGGCAATCAACAAAAAATACTCCCAACAATGTTGTAGCGAACTGGCCATCCCAAAATCCTCAACAACCAAATCCACCAAGATGCAACGCTCCGTTGCATACAAACCAACCATGCACACTATGTGAGGTATATGGTCACTACACATATGAGTGTCCCTTCATGGGTCACGCTAAACATGCCATTAGAAACAAGTTTCAACATGCCACCAATACAACAAACCAAGCCCAACCCAACTCGACACCACCAGGACCTCCTCCTATGGTGCTCCAAAACCCCTTACTAGTCCAAAGATTGGTGACAACTGCACCCCCTCCCCAACCCAACCCCAACTCTTCAGGGGAACCTCCCATGGTAGAAACAGGTGTCCACCACCTGCTAGTTATGACCACTGAAGAGGTCAATTTACAAACCAGACGAAATCAGTATGGAGCCAGCATCGAACCTGTTGACACATCAACGGTATCTATGTCTAAAACAACCAATGCATCTCTTCAGTTACCCCCTCGTATGCTGGGTTGCCAACAATGCCATGGCTAGAGATGCTGTCAACTACAACATCGTAGATGATTTGTTCCAAACACCTATTGCCATGTCTGCTCTTGAGGTACTCAAAACTTCCTCAATGTAGCAGAAAGTGTTACTAGCCACCCTTGGTGTTGTGGAGCCCTCTAACTCCAAGTTGATCACATTTGACATGGAGAATGGAGAACCACATATGCCATCAACCATTTCCTTCCAAATCCCAGTGTCTATCCGGAATTTGGTTGTACACCAGTGGATAGTGGACGAAGGGGCATCCACGTGCGTTATGTCTACCATAATCTGACAGAAGCTTGGATCCCCAATTCTGTAACCATCCTCTACAACTCTGTGGGCTTATGATTGTCATCACACTAAAGCCCAAGGAATACTCCCCCACGTCCCCATCACATTAGCTAGCAAAACAGTACTGATTGACATAGAGGTTGTCAATGCTTAGTTGGACTATCACCTTCTCCTCGGAACAAGTTATATGTACACCATGAGAGTCGTAGCATCAACTGTTTTTTGTCTCATGATGTTCCCCCACGAAGAGAAAATTGTGATGGTTTACCAAATGACTTATCATGATCCATAAAGGCTAATGACACCCGCCAACGTTATCCCTACAATAAACACCATTGATCCACAAGGGATAACTGCACCTGCCAATGTTATCCCTGCGGTCAAAAGAGCAAAAGATTGAGCGAAAGGGGCTAAAAGCCCCCCAAAAGGGGTTTTTAAGCCCTTTCTCATGTATTTAAGCCTTCTTGAGGGTGTGGGGGTCAAATTTAGTCAAATGAGGGTCGTGCATGGGTGTCCTTGGGTGGTGTAGCCTATGTAGAGCTGAGTGAGGGATTTTTTGGGTTAACAAGTGGGATACCAACCACTAGTTCCTGCATAACGGCAGGGATCTTCTCAATGCGTAAAGTAGGGACTCTTTGGGTAAGCCTTTCCAGCTTCCCCTCAATAACCCTGATCAAACCATGATCCTCCCCTACCACTGGTTTCACATACATACAAGGATGCCCATTAGGGGAGACTGGTCCAATATATGCATTTTAAACATTAAAAAGATTTAAAACTTTATACATATGTATATATGTTTTATGATTAAAATTTGATAAAAATTTAAAAGCTTGAAAAACCAAAATACCTAATGCTCCCCATGCTCCTCCAGGAGGGAGGACAAGGTCATTATTACCCTGGGGTTCCATCCTAGCATATGGAAACTATTCCAATGCTGGTAGCTTCCGCTCCCACCATAAATAGAAGTCATCATCATAGACACTCTGAACCGAACCATCGCTTCCCTGGCGGATATAAATATCTCCCCACCTACTTAGTCTAGGTTGACGGGGAGAGAACACTGGTAGAGGTACTGCAAGGCTAAGGGTAGGAAATATATCAAAGAAAAATATGCTAGAATAGAAAAATTTCTTACGTCGACCTCTCTTGCAGTCAGAGATTTGCTACTTCATTATCAGGATTAGTCTCGAGCACCATTCAAATAAAGCTCCATGTAGGCATTCCACCGCAATTCTCATTTGGTTTCAAGTTGTTAGATGGAATGATGATGATCCTACAACCCTTACTACTGTGATTAATACCACCTGTAATCGAAATCTACGGATATGTACAATAGGGATGCAAGTTCCCCTTTTTTGAGTTCCAGGCATGCAGTAAGTGTCAATATAGTTATGAACACTTAGAAGTTCACCGCCCCTACTGGTACCTTCCAAGTTCACAGGAGCTCCCCGTCATGACTGTTAACCCAAAAATCCCCCACACAGCTCTCAATGGCCTACACCACCCAAGGACACCATCTCACAACACTCATTTCACTCCATAAGACCTTCCATTTGACCCCCACACCTCCAAAAGAGCCCAAGGATGAAGAAAAGGGATAAAAACCCCAAAAAAGAGCCCAAAATAGCCCCCTAGGAGCTAAAGCCCTCAAAAAGGGGCTAAAACCCTAAAAGGGGCTAAAGTTAGGGAAGAAGGGGATAAAGGCCCAAAAAAGGGGCTAAATCCCTAACCAAGGGCTTAAAACCCTAAAATCCCTTGGAAAAACTATAAAAGGATGGTGGGGGGTCACTTTCAAAACAATCATCATTTGCATATTTTTATGCTACCCGTGGATGCTTTGAGATCTCTTGCTCTCAAACCACCCACTCTCCCTCTCCTCCATCTCCATTTCTCCAAGCCATTGCTCCCCAACCAAGAGAGAGGTGCTCCCATGAGCTAGGGCATGGTGGCCCATTTCCACCCAAGTGAGGTATAGCTTTGTTTATGAATGTTTGTTTACTTGTTTGATTTTCTAACCAATATTTCTAGTTGCAGGTTTTCCATTAACATCTTTTACATGTTGTTTTCAAAGTAGTATAGGTTTATTTTTGCAGGTTTTGGAGGCGGAACCCTAACCCACTGTGTTCAGAGGGGTTCACCAATACTGCATCATTGATTCTCTTTTATTTTTCCTATAATTTTCTCTTAGATGTAGTTTAGAATAACTGCCATTTACTCGTTCTAGTGTAGCTTAGCTTAGTTTCAATTCGCAACTTGTTTTTTACCATTTTACATTCTGTTTTTTACTGTTTTCTAAGGGTAGAAACCTACCCTTGTTCCCTATAGGAATAAGGGAGACATTTTTACCCTTGTAGTGAGGAGAAATTCTCACTACAGCTTTGGAAACTCTCCTGGGTCGATCCCACAGGATCCCTAGGAAAAAATTTCAAAGTTTTTCAACTTTTTCAGTTTTTACCCTAGTTTTCAAAAATGTTTTGTTAGATCTGCTTAGATTTGCTTTATTCCTTGTTTTCTTTTAGTGTTGAATCCTTTCATAGGCCAAGCTGAGTCAAACTGACCCAGTACCAATTACTGTCGGCTAGATCTAACCCTGCAGCACCAAAAACACCCCTTTCCGGAGCAGGTCGCTCTTATCGGGGAAAAAGATGCAGGAAGGCACACTTAATTGGCAAACATGTGTGCCTAGGGTGCACTTAATCCCCAGACAGGCACAACTTCATCCCAGGAGCTCAAGTTACAGATTTTTTTCCATTTTGTGCGACCCCCTCGCTCATTTCTGGAAAAATATCGTGGACCCCTCGCGGGATTTAGTCAGAAATGTGCGACCTGTCACACAAAAGTTGTTTTTCATTTTAATTAGCAGTAATTTCTAGTTTTATAGGACTGTTAGTGTGGCCCAGCCACCTTTTTCCACCATTACAGGTCTCTGTTTATTTCAGTTTTCATTTTTACAAACAAATCAATGAACAATGTGTATATGCTAATCCAATCACTAAGGTTCAATAAAATGAATTAGCCTAACTAAAATTAAAATAAAATTAACCATCTTGCTGCCCCCTTCCTCCTCTACCTAGTCATCACCCTCCGGGGTATTCTAGGATAAAACGAAGGGAAAATCTCGTATAGATCTAGGCACTCCATGGCATTTTTCGTAAACCATTAAAACCAGGTGACCTGGAAGGTACGAGGGGTAGAGAAGGAGGGCTTCTCATGGCGCTAAGCGTCCTCCCTGCTTGACCAACCTAGCACTTGGGAGGTGACCTAAGGATCTATAGATGGGCTTAGTCCCATTGTGTTGAGAGCCCAACACCTTCTCTTGGTTGAAGAAGAGTACCACTAAGAGGTAGACACTTAGTTAGGACAACAATTCAAGGTTAATCACAATATTTGCTTACAATTTTCTGTTTACATTTGCATTCAAAACCATGATGTGAACTCTACCATGAATTCATAAACCATATTGAAAACCAAATATGAGAACAAGCAAGCAAACCAACACACCATACACATAATTAACCTAACTCAGTTCATGACGCTGAGTGAGCCTTAAAAGTCACCAAATTTACACTAAGTTCAATCAACTCTACAATCTTTGAGGACACAAGTTCCTGACTGCCACAACTATGGGAAGTACTTGGGATTTTCCCAGAAACTCATTGTGAGGAGTACCACAGGAACCCCAAAGTAGCTGGCCGCTGAGAGGAATTGCCAAGCGAAATGGGAAACGACCCCTTTCGATTGAGTAGAGTTACCCATGAGGAATAAGCCAAGCGCTATCTTCTGGCAGTCTTGGTGGCTGAGAGACCATCTTTATCCAGTAGGAAGCCATTGAAACTAGGGTCCAAATTTCATACCCACCAGTTTCATTCACACAGGCAAACACAATTGATCCTCGATGATCTTCCTCATGCCTAAAAGGTGAACCACGACTATTTGGAACACTCAGTTAGCACTATCGTAGCTATTCTCAATGATATCCTACACCATCAGAGGGCCATACAGCCTTAGATTCTGATTTAGACCCATATCAGTCTGAACTAGACCTCCACACCGCACCATCTAGCCTCATGGCTATTGCAAACCTAGATCCATTTTTCGGTCTAACCTTAGCAAGTGGACCCATGTCCACATCACAACCAGTCACCCACAATGTGGCAAGTGGTCCAAGCATAGTCATGTAGACTGTCATTAGCCAATTAACACCACTCGTAGTGGCTATCCAAGCTGTTCCAGTGGCCACACATGGTGGAAGTCGCCCGTCCACACACATTGTCCCACCGACCACAAAAGGGGGCAGTGCACCAACCACCTACATTGCCCCTACCACCATGCGAAGGGGAAATACCCCAACCACCCATACCATCCCTCCCACAACACTTGGGGGCAGTGTCCCATCCACCATGATACCACCACAAGAACTCCTAGCCATGCAGATGCATTATGCACCTGCAAGCCCCACTCCCATTGCAGCCCCATCCCACATTAACTTGGGGTCAAATCTGCCATTCATGGCTCATTTGAACTTTCCTAACCTGGCGAGATTGATAAATGAACCCATCCATCACCAATATTTTTGGCCACCCATGCCAACTAAGCTGCCTTCAGACATCCCAAAGTTTGAAGGTAAAGCTAGGGAATGTCCCCAAAATCATATAATGACCTTCCATCTATGGTGCTCATCTAATAGCATCGTAGAAGACTCCATTAGGTTGAGGCTGTTCCAACACACCCTCATAGGTGCCACAACCAAATGGTACATTGAGCTACCACAAGCCAAGTACCCCGACTTCAACTCCCTAGACTTCATGTTCCTACAGTATTTCCAACTCCCCATCAGATATGATGAAGGGGTGGAGATCCTGTTATCCTATCGCCAAAACACTGCCACCCACATCACTGACCATATCCATGAGTGCTGGTGGTGTCGTAGCTTATGTAAGATCTAACTTGATGATAGGATCTTCTTAAATTAGTTCCTCAATACTTTGCTTCTGCCCATCACAAAGGACGTTGCACCTGAATGTCCCCAATCTGAGGAAGAGGCCATATTGAAGGCCCAACAATTTGATCTCATTTACGCCCAGTCGGGATACTTGTATACCATCATCCCAGATGCTCCCCATCCAAGTACCTCTTACAGTGACATACCAGGGGAATCCCACGCTATGGATGGCATAATAGGATCAGTCTCCCAACAACCACAGACTTGACCAACACCACCTACCGCAGCACCGCAACCAAGAAACACGACTAATGCTGCTTACCAAAACCAAGCTTCGGACTATGCTAGAATGATGTCTCTGTCTAGGGCAACAACCTCTTATGCACAACCTACACAACTGCAGTAGGCTCAAGCTATGGCTTGGCTAACACAGCAGTACATGGGGAAAATGCCCACATTTGTGGCACCACCACCCCCACAAATCTACTATGCACCACCAGTGCAACAAGTCCAAGCCCCCGCCCCTGCTCCACCCACTCCACCCACCCCGTTGGGTCAAGTATTTGCACAGAAAAACTATCCTAACCATCCTACCCGTAACAATCAACAAGGGAAAGCTAGAAATAACTGGCCCCACAATCAGGGAAACAACCAACTGCAGGGAGGCGGTCAACAACAAAATCCCCCCAACAATGCCCCAGTGAACCAACCAGCCCAGAGCCCCCCATGACCAAATGCACCAAGATGCAATGCCCCATTACACACAAACCAACCATGTACACTCTGTGAGGTCTATGGGCACTATACATTCGAGTTCCCGCTCATAGGTCGCACTAAGCAGGCCATTCAAAACGAGGCCCAATAGGCTGTCAATGCCATGAACCAAGCACAACCCAACTTGGCACCACAAGGACCTCCTCCCATGGTACTTCAAAACCCACTACCAGTCCAAGGATTGGTGGAAACCTATGCCCCTTCCCAGGTCACTCCCAATGCTCTGAGGGCACCACCTACAGCCGAAACAGGTGTCCACCACCTGATGACCATGACCACTGAATAGGTCAAATTTCAAACTAGATGAAACCAATATGGTACCACTACCAAACCTGTTGACTCATCAGTAACATCTACGTCTAAGACAACCAACTTACCTCTCTAGTTACCGTCATTCCCCCACCCCCCCATACGCAAAATCGCCAATAACACCACAACTAGAGCTACAGTTAGCTACAGCATTGTGGATGATTTGTCCCGAATTCCAACTTCCATGTCCACTCTTGAGGTACTTAAAACATGCCCAAAGTAGTGGAGAGCCTTACTAGCCACTCTAGTGGAGGTAGACCCCTCTGATTCAAATCTTATCACTTTTGACATAGAAAACGAAGAGCCACGCATGCCCTCCACTGTGGCCTTCCAAATCCCGGTGTCCATCTGGAACTTGGTTGTGCACTGATGTATAGTGGATGAGGGGGAATCCATGTGTGTTGTGTCTACATTGGTTTGGCAGAAGCTTGGATCACCTATTCTGCAACCATCTTCCATGACTCTGTGGGCTTACGATGGACACCCCACTAAATCCCAAGGAATCCTCCCTCATGTCCCCATCACATTAGTCGGGAAGACAGTCATGATTGACATTGAGGTTGTCAATGCTCAAATGGATTACAACCTCCTCCTTAGGAGGAGTTACATGTATGCCATGCGAGTGGTCGCATCAACTATCTTCCACCTCATGATGTTCCCCCATGAAGGGAATATTGTGACGGTTGACCAACTCACCTATCATGGTCCACAAGGGTTAACGACATTGGCCAATGTTATCCCTACCATCACCACCAGCGAGCCATAAGGGGTGACCACACATGCTAACATCATCCCTACAACCAACACTGTGGTTGAAAACACACCAGCCTCCCCACCATTGAATGTGGGCCCTAGGTTGTTTATAGATCCCACCATGATGGATCCTTTCCTGTTGGTGTCTCCATCACCGACACAAAAGAAAAATGTGGACTTGTGCATGGTCTCATCAAGCACCATTGCACCCAAATAGCAGCCGCAACCGTAGTCCCAACCACAACCACAACATCGTCCACAGCCGCAACACCACTCGCAGCAGCAGCATTACCCACAACCGCAACCACAACCTCACCCCCACATGCAACCAGCTCGGAGTTATGTGGGCTCATCTCCAGTCCATACAATTCCCTTCCTCTTTCCCCCACCTAGTTTCATGACCAAGCTGGTCATGGCCACCTTAAGCCTACCCAACCTTACGTTGGGGATCCTGGTGTGGTATCTGGATCCACCCACTCAACCACCAATGCCCCAGGTTGTGTTAAATTCGGTGCAACCTAGTGCGGTTGAGTCTCGCCCCCCACTCGATCCGCATAGGCCAACTGCCACACCTGCACCTACACCACCCCAACCCAAAAGGGCTAGGGGAAAGAACGTCTAAGCTGCTGCAAAACCACGGCCAGTCCCAACTTGTGCCATCTGTGAACAACAAGGCCATCCAAATCAGGATTACCCTGAAATCCCAGTGATCTGTGCACACCTAGATGCCATGGATACGAATGAAAACATCTCTGTGGTTGAACTCCCAACTGCGCTAGTAGTAAACATTAGAGGAAATTTGGGGTCTAAAATGGGCCTCCTAAGGAAAATAATAAAATAATAGTTAAAATAATAAAATAATAGTTAAAATAATAAAATAATACTTTTTAATTTTGGAGGAAGAATGAAAACAACTACTTTTTGTGTTCGTATTTTCGACATATCTCCCTATGTATTTACTCAAATTCTGAGTGGGAGAGCTCGTTGGATGCGGAATTTAATTTTGCATCCAATGAATACCCACACTGTATACTTTTTGACGGACTCCACTACCCCAAAAACAAGAAATACCTGAAAAAATCATGATGATGACATCGTCGTCACGTTTTTTTTCAGGTATTTCTTGTTTTTGGGGTAGCGGGGTCCATCAAGAGGATGCAGTGTGGGTACTCGTTGGATGAAAAATTAAATTCCGCATCCAACGAGCTCTCCTACTTGAAATTTGGGTAAAAAGACATGGAGATATGTCGAAAATACGAACAAAAAAAGTAGTTTTCTTTTATGACAAATATGTCAATTCAACCATTATGGTTGACTCATTTTATTGAAATTCTATTGGTTCTTGAATTCCAACTCACAAAATTTGTTGTTGGCGCGTTTTCTTATAAGGCCCATTTTAGACCCCAAATTTCCTCTAATGGAACAGGGCATTACGGACGAACCATGCTTGCGCCCTTTGTGGCTTGTATGGACATTACTCCCACCATTGCCAAGACCTCCCTAAATTTAAAATGGCTCTTGCTAACCTCTGTCACCATTCCCTTGAGTCTGATATCAACTTGATTGAAGAAGTTCACCCACCACCACCTCCTTCATTTGACACCATGTCCATTTACATGATGTCTAGTTCCCCCGACTAGCTCATTCCCATCTCCAATGATGGTCCATCAGACCTGTCACTTTGTTGCTTCAACAACGATGAGGAGATCCTTGAAGCTCTTACCACCTCGGAATACCCTTGGGATGACATGCACCATCACTCCTTCTTACTCCTGGAAGAGCTTGCGTCGCAGTCAGACCAATTTTCCATGGAGACCAAAGATTTCATCCATGGGAAGGTTGACTAGTTCAAGAACCCAATCCCAGCACCAGATGCCTTCGAAGAAGGAAACATGGCAAACATTTCACCAAACATTAAAATCAACATCTCAACCAATTCTGAGATCATTGAAGAAATCATGCTAGGGGCATCTTGCTCCTTGGAAGAGGTCGATGCCTATACCGCTCTCTTCTAAGAATTCCGCGACATGTTTTCCTAGTCATACACTAAAATGCCCAGCTTAGATCCAACAGTCATGGAACACCACATCGACACATGGTATGATGTGGCACCCATCCGCCAAAAGCAACGACCCATCCATCCATCCAAAGTGGCTGCAGTGAAAGCCAAGATAGAGAAGCTGTGCACAACCAGCTTCATTTATCCCATTGCACACAACCAGCTTCATTTATACCATTCACGTTTGCATAGAATTTTGTGATCTCAATGCGGCATGTCCCAAAGACAACTTCCCCACACCATTCATCGACCAAATCATCGATGCATGCACCAGACATGAGGCCTTCTCTTTCATGGATGACTTTTTTGGTTACAACCAAATCCAAATCCGGAAAGAAGACCATTTCAAAATGACATTCACAACTCCATGGGGCACATTCACCTACTGAGTCATTCCCTTTGGCCTCAAGAATTCCGGAGCCACCTTCCAGCGCGCTATGATGCACTGCTTCCGCGATCTTACTCACATCACATTGGTGTGTTTCAACAACCTCATCACACAGTCGCAAAGCCACACACAACATATAGATGACTTGTGACAAGTCTTAATGCAATGTCGCCAGTACAAAATCTGCTTGAACCCATTCAAGTGTGTTTTCTGTGTCCTCATGGGCCATCTCCAAGGATTCATCATGTCACACAAAGGAATGACCGCTGATCCTGGGAAAGTCCAAACGACTTTCCCCCTAACGTTACCCCTTTAAGTGACAACATATTTAATTGTATTATAGTCTTTTCATTTTTTGTTTTACACATTTTTTCCCGATTGAGTCTTATGTATCATGTCCTCTCATTGCTTCAGATGGAGCACTCCTCAAATCGCTATATGGGATTCACAGATGGAGCAAGCAAATGGTACCTGAACCTCACCTCCACTGCATGGGTAATCTAATCCCCGTCACATGAGTTTATCCACTTCGACGGTATATGCATGGACACCATAACCAACAACCAGGTGGAATATGATGGTGTCAATGGCCTTTTGGTCACCACTCTACAATTAGGAATTCACCATCTTGATGTCTTCTTAGACTCATAGCTGCTTGTTTCTCAACTGAACAACCATTACCGAGTTCGCGATCCCTGCCTCTTTAGAAAGTACCTGTGCACTAAACACATGGTCATAACATTTGAATCCATCACATTCACATATGTTCCTAGGAACCTCAATAGTGTCACAGATCAAATGGCTAATGACATTCTAAATTGGCACATCCACAACAGCATATAGAAAACATACAACCATAAAATAATGCATAATCATGTCTAAAAATACACACACAGTGTAACAATACATCACATAGGAATTTGCATTCCACAACATAATAAAAGACTTGCATAATAAAACCATAAAAGCGCATCCACATGCGTAAAAATATATATATAAACATAAATCCATAAGTCGCATGTCCACAATATGTCCAATACAAAAAGAGAGAAGCCACATATGCTTTCTCAGTAGGATATACACAAGCGATACAAAAACTCCTAAGGGCACCTATGCACTAAGGGTTAGCCCCACAAGGCTACTAATCTGATTCAGACCCATCATCTGACTCGGATTCATCATCTTCCAAAGAAGACGAATCCAATGCAAGCACACCACCTCTCGTCGTCTCGCGAAAGTGCTCGCACGCCACTGGCATATTCCTCATCACGCCCGTCAGCTCGGGAGGAAGATTGTGAATAGCAGTGATAGATTTGGTGTTCAGATGCTGTCAACCAACATCGGACACCCCAGTAGCCACATCCTCCATGTATGGAACCATCCAATCCATGACCCGCTATCGCCTACGAGGGTTCTTGGAAGGGGCCACCATAGAAGCTACCGCAAGAGGCACAGTAACAACCCACCTCTGATGCCTAGGTGGTGAGAAAGGACCACCATCTGCATACATAACCAAGGACACCATCAGTCCACATACATCAACATGAAAATCACTAACCAGCTCAACTATACTATGCACAAAGATGAACATAAAAACATCAACCATACATACCAGCTGGTCCCCAATCCTGACCAAGAGGTTGGGGCATCTCTAGATCTCCCTTGAAGTCCATACCCATATATAGGTACTCCTCGATCACCACAGGCAGCTAGAGCCACTGCTCCAACAACTCCTCCATGAAGAAGTGGCCCACTCTACCGCCACCCTCGTGGATCATCATCTGGCACCACCTATACATCCTCGGCTACCATGGACCACTGTCCTCCATAGCTCGATGAGGATGAAGTGTAGGTATGTTCTCAAAGAAGAAAGCACATAGAAAGAAGCCAAAGTAAAAACCTACGCTAGTAGTCTTCAACCTGTTCAGCTAATGTTGAACAGCCTGTAAGTACATCTAGCCCCATGCATAATAAGTACCACCAATGGCATGCTCAACCAACTGCAACTAGCCACTAGAAATCTTGTGGCTCCCCGTGGAACCCAAGATGCGCTGTAGTAAAGTACCCACCACTTGTGTAGACAACTGCTTGATGTCACACATCAGGATGTAGGAACCACGCACATACGCCGTAGCGTAACAGTGTCGCTCGCATAAATCCTCCAATGTCTCCCCTCAAGATGAAATAGGATCGAAATCACTAACTACTCTCAATATTGGGAGCTCAGTAATAAAGTACATATCCTCTAGTGTAATCTCAATACATTGTCCCTGGAAGAGGAACACTTCCTTAGTAACATCCCAAAAACTGATTAGAGTTTGCATTGGCAAACCCAAGCTCCGCATGAGCAGAATCAACATAAAATTTAGTAACCCACAGCGGGCCAGTGTATCTCTAACACCCCCATCTTGTAATGATGCATCTCAGACTGGCTTTCAATCTCTCTCCCTCCATTTGATCTCCACCATCCTGCACAAGAAAAAAACCATGAGGGCAGACCTCCCCACCATCAAAAAACCAGCCAAAGAGGGCCAGGGCACACTTAACTAAGCAAAAGGAGCACCCAGGGCACTCATAATGGCCTAACAGATGCACCCAGGGTGCATCTTTCCCTTTGAAATGAGCGACCTGGTGCATTTGAAACCCCAAACAGCTCATGGGGGGCCTCTAGGTGGTCAAATCCAGTAAAAAATGCATCAAAAGGAAGAGGTTTAGTGAGATCTTTTACTTGCAAGTCGCGGCTCACAAAACCATCGATCGGATCAAGAGAAATCAACAAATGAATAATTAGAGCCCACCTCTCTAATTCCATAATGAACAGTGACAATGACACTTCACCATGTGGACCCTCCCCTTTTATAGGCCCCATTTGACCTCATTTCTTCCGATCGACATAACAAGACCATACGGACTCCGTTTGAGGCACCATTCATGCCACTGGTTTAAGAATTCTTCCCTTTATCTACTTAAGAGACCCTTGTCTCATGTTTAAATAGTCAATTTTAGGGCCATTTCCCACAAGTCACCTCGATTCACAAGCCATGACACAACGATGCGAGTGTCTACAGACCGGTACTCATATCACACTACCTGGTCGTAACTCATGCGAGAAATCGGGCCACTGCTCGTTAAGGATTGTACTATAATTTTACTTTCTATATTTATAATGGTCTTTTTTCACCGCACCTTATGCGGACCTCTGGACCATCGTCCACAAAACCCTTTTTTTCTTTGTCCATATATTTGACATAGAAGTGTCCTCAGGCCGCTTCCCATTAATAACTGTAATTTTAGCTTTTATTTTGTACTTTTAACACATAGTTGTCTTTTGCATTCACCACACCTTACGCGAACCTCTGGACCACTATCCACAAAATTATTTCTTTTCTTGCACGTATTTGGCATATAAATGCCTCCGGACTTGTACTCACATCACATGTAGTCAAGTTCGTCCACTGCAACACACACACACATGCTCTCCTGACCTCTATCCGAGAGCCACCTCGGTTTTCATGCCTCTGTCGCACCGTCTCGCAGGCCTCTACCGTGATATATCCCACGCATGTATTGGTATGTTTGAGAGCCACTTGCTCCATCCATACTACGCAGATGACCTATGGACCTCTATCCACCGTCCCAACAAGGGGGCACCGCTTGTGCCACCATCGATTGACCACATTGGAGTTTTGTTTAAGCTCTTTTCTGACTCCTTAAAACAATGAAAATATTGTCGAGCGCAGCTGCTTCCTTTCCTACTCGCTAAAGTATAGGAAAGGGCATCTACATCATCTCATTTATGTCCTTTTATGGACCATGTAGACCATTTCATGAAAAGGACCTCCTTGGCACACTCAAGCCAAGATTGTTCCCCTCTGCATACTTTTGTGCTTTCTCAGGTAGAGGGGCTGCACTTTATGAAAAATCTCACCACCAGTTGTCGTTAAGCTCTTTTCCAACCATCTCAACAAGAAAAAATCACCGAGCAAACTTGGTTTCATTCATTCTCATAAAAGTATTTGAATGATCGTCCAGTCAGTATAGGTTTAACCTTTTTCGGCCTGATTGGACTACCAACGATAACGAAGTCTCTCATCCCCTCCAGGATGGGAGAGCTCTCCTATGTATACTTTTATCCATTTTTTGGCACTAGAGACTACCAATGAAAAAGAGCCTCCACTGGAGTCTTCTTCATGCTTTCATACTCTCTAAAATTGAAAGCACTATCGAGCATTTACCTTCTCGGGCTCACCAAAAAATCCACGAGATCGTACCACAATGATGTCCCTAGACACCACCCCACAAAAAATAGTTTGGAAGCATCCCCACATTGGGTCACCTTTATTCAAAGTACTCTACAATGTGTCTTCCTTGGATCCCATCAATATCAAAAGTGTCCTCCACCTCCAAGAATTTCCCATCTATAGCGACATTCCCGGTATTACAGCTATGATCCCATTGCCATGAGTCAAGTTTCATTTGCTACCAAGTCCGCCTTTCTGTCATACTATGAACAAAGGAAGTTTGAGTCTCCCACTCCCCCCCTGCCCCTATTCAGTTTTTCCCTTCCCTCCCCTCCCCCTCAATTCAGTGAGTCAGTCCGTAGATTGCTTCACATCTTTTGGTTATCCCTCGCACTCCTAGTCAAGGAAACATCATTGCCTTGACTAGGGGAAGGTCTCCCTCTGTCGATGCCAACACACATATTTCAGAGGATAGACCCAGAGGTCCCTATACCTTGGTTTCATTAACATCATTGATGAGATCCTTGGACCACTTCAGAGGATTCCTTAGTGCCTCTTGGGATGGTTGTTTCTTACGTGCTCGACTTCAAATCCATCATCGCATCGTTAAGATTCGTACAAGGTTTGTTCCGCACAGTACTTGGTCGAAGACCCCAGATGTCACCTGACTCTACCACATTGGTGAGTCCACTCGAGGGACCTAAATAGGTTATGTCCCTTCTGATTTCCTGGTTGTGTTTGAGACAATGATCAGAAGCCCCAATAGTGCTTCGGTATACCTTTATGATTGATGCAACATACTTGTACCACAGAGACTCTGACTCTCAATCAGCGATTCCATACAGCTATGTACCATTCTAGATCCAGCAGACCATCAGTCATGAAGATATATCCTTCCATGAGAATGCCTTGGCTCCAATGTACCAGATCAGTATTGTATTCATCCTCACATGAGAGGCAACCAGCATTGTAACATTAGTTGTATATGATCATCTCTTGTATTTTATAGCATAGATCAAATGATTCTTTTGACATTGTCACGAGCATGGGAATGCTCACCTCGTCCATATACATGTCACACATTTATTGTATCTCACCCATTAATGGGAACCAAATTAATACAAAACCAAAAGCCACCATGCCCCAGCCCTTGAAGCACCACCTCTCAACAACAAATCCTATGATCTATGTCAGCCATATGTTGAGCTTCTACCCTCACACATCAGGGGGAAATCTGTTAACCCAAAAATCCCCCACATAGCTCTCAATGGCCTACACCACCCAAGGACACCATCTCATAACACTCATTTCACTCCATAAGACCTTCCATTTGACCCCCACACCTCCAAAAGAGCCCAAGCATGAAGAAAAGGGACAAAAAACTCAAAATAGAGCCCAAAATAGTCCCCTAGGAGCTAAAGCCTTCGAAAAGGGGATAAAACCCTAAAAGGGGATAAAGTTAGGGTGGAAGGGGATAAAGGCCCAAAAAAGGGGCTAAATCCCTACCCAAGGGCTTAAAACCCTAAAATCCCTTGGAAAAACTATAAAAGGAGGGTGGGGGGTCACTTTCAAAACACTCCTCATTTGCATATTGTTATGCTACCCGTGGATGCTTTGAGACCTCTTGCTCTCAAACCACCCACTCTCCCTCTCCTCCATCTCCATTTCTCTAAGCCATTGCTCCCCAACCAAGAGAGAGGTGCTCCCATGAGCTAGGGCATGGTGAGGTATAGCTTTTGTTTATGCATGTGTGTTTACTTGTTTTATTTTCTACCCAATATTTCTACTTGCATTTTTTCCATTAACATCTTTTGTAGGTTTTTTTTAGAGTAGTATAGGTTTATTTTTGTGGGTTTTGGAGGCGGAACCCTAACCCACTGTGTACAGAGGGGTTCACCAATGCTCCATCATTGCTTCTCTTTTATTTTTCCTGTCATTTGGTCTTAGATGTAGTTTAGAATAGCTTCCATTTACTCGTTCTAGTGTAGCTTAGCTTAGTTTCAATTCGTAGCTTGTTTTTTACCATTTTACATTCTGTTTTTTACTATTTTCTAAGGATAGAAACCTACCCTTGTGCCCTATAGGCATAAGGGAGCCATTTTTACCCCTGTAGTGAGGAGAAATTCTCACTACAATGACAAACCCACAATAAAATAGATGTATTCTAGTGCAATTTATAGAATCTCACCTTGTAGGTCAAATTCACCTAGATCAAGATCATAGTAGTTGATCAAAAACTCCAACAAACGGACATTAGATCGCATAGGTGAAGTACAAAAGAACTTTAGCAACCCACTTTGTCATAATGCATGCACCGTGGGGGCACTACGAAGTGCATATTGGTCCATGGTTTCATGTTCCATCTCCCTCCACTCGAATACCATGTTTTAGCCTGTCCATAAAGCCATTTTCAAATATTAAAAGACATTCAAAAACTTTGATTTTGGCCCTAATTATGCTTTTCCTATGTCACGTAGTATATGCGACTGTCCTTTGGACATGTTGCGTATCATACGTGGGTTTCCTTCGAGAAATTCGTGTATAAAACAAGTGTACGGGACTGTCTAAGTTGCATACCCGTGTATATAGCGTGACCTTCCTAAAATGGGCGTACAACATTAAAATTTTACATAAAATTAAAATTTTGATTGGATGAAATGAAAGAGAGTGAAGAGTTGATTTACCTGGCACTTGCGGATTTGAAATTCATTTACTGGTTTTTCCACACTAAGTAATTGAAGTTAGAGGTAAAAATGGCATATATTGGGTAAAAATATGAAATGGTGATTTTGATTTCTATTTTTTAACTATTTATGGAAATAATATCAAAATGTGGTTTTTTTAGCCTGTAGTTGTAATTTTTTCTTAAAAATCAAACTAATGCCATGTCATGTTTTCCTAATGCAACAAGTACAAGGTTACTCAAAGTTGTTTCCACTCATATAGGATAGGATATTGGTCATCTATATGCATTTTTTTCATTTATACCTAATCCGCCTTAACCCTAGGATCACTACTTTAACCACGGACTATGGTATTTAACCATTATTACCTTGTCTATGCCATTGTTCTTTCGTGGATATGGATTTCCTTCCATGAGTACCCTAGTTTAGAACACATTTTTGTCATTTGGTACTCATGCCACATTTGTCGTAGGTTAGGGGAGCCTCCTTAGCTACTTTTCATGCCAAATTGAACCTCATTTTGGTCTCTTTTTACAAGCTATCCCCTTTATGAGGTTTGCTATCCTTATGAAGTTTCTTTAGGCCTAGGTCTAAATCCTCAAAATAGACTTAACTACCTAGTAAACTTGTCCATTCAGGCTCGTTAAGAATATGTGAATGGGCATCCACATTTGTGGTAGGTTATAACTTTCTCGGATCATGTGGAATAATACGAGAAAGGATCACTCTCTTTTCTACGAAATTGAGAAGAGTATTCTCAGGCATAGATTTATCATTTTTTTGGACCTAAGGGACTAAAATTACGGAAAAGGAGCGCCTGATATGAGCTTATTTTTCTCGTTTTCATGCTCTGGATCTAAACATGTTAAAGATTATGAGTGTACTTTATGTCTTTTTCATTCTCGTTAAACACTAAGTACAAAGCATCGAGTTTACTATTGTAAGCTCCATTCCTCGTAATCTAATGGATCTTTTCGAGTGATCTTTCTTTCCTTCACACTCATAAAACTGAAGATATATGCTACTCTTGAAGGAGTGTTGGGTAGGTGGTAATTTAACCTTTTTTGTACCTCCCTTACTAAGTACAAAAAAGGTTCGCCTTTTCTTCTTCAGAAGTTAAGATATTTCTTCTGTGGTATGTTTTATACTTTTCTAGCCTCAGAAGACTAAATTGGATGAAAAAGGAACCCCTTGGAGTCTTCTTCGTAGTTTTTGACTCTCTAAATATGAAAAAACCAATGAGCATGTACTAGTTCAAGCTCATAAAATCCACGAATCAGTGACATCATCAAGCATTATTCTCTCCCTTCTTCAACCTTGTCAAAAATGAAAAGAGACCTGAGTTGACTTTCCTAGACTCATTAAAATTTAATAGGAAATATAAGGAAGAAGTTTTCTTTTTGGGTTACAAACGGTGGAAGCATGTCTTCCTTGAACATAGCATTCTCTAAACTTTCTGATACTCATGTTTTAGTGTACATTTTCAGTTTCAGCTATCACTTCGAGTTGTCTTACTCCTCCACTTGTCCTTTATACATGGGGAATCTAATCATGTCTCCTACATGACAGATAAGTCTAGTTGTTCAATCTGCAAAGTTAAAAGCTTCCTTGGGTCATCTCTGTGTTGTGCTCACTATTCAAGGATTTATCCATGCTTCTGCTTATTATCTTGATTCCATCATTATCCTATTTGACTATTACTTGTGTCTGCCTTCCCTTATCTAGTTCCTAGTCACTCTTGTGATCCATTGGAGGATCTATTGCCTTCCTCATCACATCATGGTTTCTCATCAGCACTTCTTGAAGATGAAGACCTAGAGTTTTGATGATGGTACCTTAGGATTCACTTTCATCATTGGTGAACTCCTTTGCTTCAGTTGTCAGTGTCACCCATTGATTGACAATCTGTTGAATCCTTTCCATGTTCAACTTCAACACATCTATTCACATGGCCTAGATTGTACTGGTTCCTTTGGATTTTGATGAAGACCTTGGGTTCACATCAATAACCGAAGTTACACAAGATTTTTTTGTGTTCATTTTGCATAGCTTCTAGATTTTGAAGACTCATCATTGTTTATTGTGGCTTCGATCCACCTTTGTAATATACGTGGTATTGTACCCGTATTATATGATGTAATAAAATATTGTAAAGGAGCTAGTGTTTGAGTATATTAAACATGGCATCCTTAGATATGTTTTTGTATATGACATTGATATGTATTTGTTTCAGGTACGTCCTCTGCTTCCTTAGACTTCTGATTTCTCCAAGACTAAGGTTATAATGTATTTCAGCCATCGCTTCCCTCTGACCTCACACATTAGGGGACATCTGTTATCAGAAAAAATGGCACTTCTCCATCCAAGTGCTGACATTCATCATGTCGGTACACAAAAGGACAATTTGGATTGAAGTGACCAAAAAACTATAGATGTGCATGACCTTTGATGCATTATCCTTAAACCAACGTTATATATTTTTATTCTTAGTTTTGGGTTGCATACGCGACTATGTGCATTGGAACTCATATATCATACGTGAGTATATGCATTGCAACCAGTGTATAATTGCATACACAAGTTTCCTATATTAATACCCACGTATACCTTAATTCGATCTTAAAAAATATAAATGATGATTAGATGAGATTAGTTGGGTCCTAATCCATAACAATCCCAACTATCTCAACCATCCAAACCTTCGAAGCCACTATATTTCCGAAAGTATAAATAGATGCCTTGGGGTGGGGCTAATCAATCAATTTTTGGAAATAAAAATTATGCTGGTGGTATATCTTCAGAGTCTTCGAGCAGCAGAACTCATATTCCTTGGTTGCAGAGGACTCCATGTGTCAGAAGCTGGGTTGTATTCTTACCTATTCACCTTTTGTTAATAAAGAGAATTCTTCTTCCAATCTTGTATTGTTTATCTCATGTTCAATGATGTTATTATTGTTCTTTTTATATAACCCTTGATTTATATATGTATTAGATATTGCTTGAAGAATTGATTCTTTGTAGGTGAAGAGAAGCATCCCTAGAATATTTGGAGAAGATTGGAGCAGGGGAAGATCAAGCTTGGATCAACCATTGTTAATCGAGTAAGTCAAGACTTTCTTCCTATTCTCTTTCCATTCTCTATAAAAGTTGATTTTCTGCAATTATAGTAGTATGTTGGTAACCCCAGACCCTAGTTTATAAGGGTGAAATTTAGAACAAAATTTGTGCATAATAAGTGTTAAAATAATCCCTTTTCTGCTACAAGAATATGCCTATAAAAAATCCTTATGGTTTTCAACATTTATGTTGCTAGAAGTCCTCTGATAGCCTCAAAAAGATGGTTGTTGAAACATTAAGTCTATTGATTAATCGTTAATAATTGTTTCAGGACTCTGTTGTTCTCTAGCCTTTGGATTCCCATATTTTCTTCTTCCATTGTTTTTATTTTTACTTCTTCCATTGTTTTAAAGGGTGCTTTGCAGCGAGAATTTAGTCCTTTGCAAATTTAGATTTACAGTTTCACTGTTAAAAAATTGCACTTGTTCTTTGATTGTTTATTTTGTCACCAACATCCTTCCAGTTATGGATAGTCCTAATGAATTATAGGGACAATTATAACTCTGTTCCAATAATGTGTAAAAAAAATGATTAGGCTTTAGGGGACTTTGCTCCCTAGTAGTTATTTGGTTCTTGGGAAAAAGTATTGCATTCAGAACAATAGTTTTCTTGGATAGCTTCAGAGGCTATAACCACTAGTTGGAATTTGATCTCCATGTTGGCTTTTTTTGTTGTATTAATAAGTGCTCTGCAATAAGATTCTAATGCTTCCTTTTGAGAATTTTGATTACTTCCTTTGCTGTTAAAAATATGTACGTGTGATTCAATGACTTACTTTCCTAGGAGTTCCTGTTTTTGCTCAGAATATTTGATTATATGCCTTAAGTTTTTTTCGTTAAATACTTATTTCAAGTTCCTGGATGTTTGCTCTGATTTATGTGTTCTCTAAGTCAATTGCGTCCATTACTCATTTTGACTTTATGCTCATAATCTCATATTATATTGTCTCTATTGCATCCATTAGATAATTCTTCTTTGAGGTTGCCCAATACTTGCTTCGATGGCCTTGTTTTGTTAGTCTAGTGTTTAGTGCTCTTCTCCTACAAAATTTAGTTTTATATTTTCCTATAAAAAATGGAGTTGTTGTTCAATAGATTTGAGATAGCGTTTGTACAACTATATCTAGTATTGATAGCTAAGGGTGAGTAAATACTTTCTACAATAGTGTCTCTTGTTAAAATTCTTAGGGTTTAAAAAACCTTTTCAGCTGGAATCTCTCTCTTTCCTTAAAGAAAAGTGTCATTTGAAAAAATATTTGTTGCTAGTGTTGATAACTTAGGGTGAGGAGATACTTGCTACAATAGTGTCTCTTGCTAAAATTATTAGGGTTTCAAAAACATTTGTTGCTGGAAGCTCTTAGTTTCCTACAAAAAGCATCATTTGAAAATATATGTGTTCAATGAGCACAAAATAAAGTGGTTTTATTTATCATAAGTAAGTGGGAAAGCTATTTTCTAGGGATATACCTCTGGCAAGAGGATGGATACCCAAGTAGTAGGTAAAGGATTGGAGATATGAATGGATGTAAAGGGAAATATATGTCCCCAACCAATAGTGAATGTTGAAGAAGAGATAGATTTTTAAGGGAAAATAAAAGCAAACCTTGGGAATCATGCCCATCACTAGCGAAACTCTAGTGGTGGAGAGATGAAAAAATGTCCAGAACATCGCTACTGAGAAGAAAGAAAAATATAGATGGATTGAAAAGACGAAGGGAAAGGGCCCTAGAATTTTCCATTTTTCCATCATTTATCGACATATCTTTCATCCATTTTCTTACCATTATTTCCCATTTATCATTCCATTTTCCATCTATTTGTTGTAGCTGTTCGTAAAACAACATGCTACTTCCATTGATGTTTTATGTGGTTAATAATGAATATTTTCCTTTATCTTTGATGAATTGAAGACTATTATGCATCATTTTATTAATGATGGTTTATGGAGTGATTTGTCACGTACAGGACGCTCATAGCCAACTGTTACAGCCTTAACCGAAAATGCATGCCACATAAGAACACCTTGATTTGTGTCTTGATTTTCAGGCAAATGGAAATGAATCTCAAAAATCTGAGACATGGGTTTTGTGCGTAACATTCTTGTTTACTTAATTAAAGAGGAAATTTCCAAACAAAGCTACGGTTTGCGATATGCAGGTGGTTCTTCAAGAGGGTATTTTCCAGATTTGGTGTTGCGGCCAGTTCCAAAGTTGCCAGCGGTTACGGCCGTGTTCCAGCTGTTACAGATAATAAGCTGGGGGTTCAGTTCTTCATTTTCCATGAGATAATTTTATGCATAAATATGTAATCAATCTCATTGAGAATGATGGTAGAGGATGATAGGAGATGTAAGATAGGATTAGGCAGAATAGGAGATAACACAATGTTACGATGTAGGATTTGATCCAGATCTATTGTAATTCTTCCATTATGATAATACATGCTGGCAGTTTCTTAATTCTGGAGTTGTAGACTTTCATTGTGGAGATCCAGATCTGCTCAGTGGAGGAAGGGCCCTCTTCCCTGAGCAGATGCTGGTAGTGTTGATTGTAAGTGTTTTATTTTGTAGATTTGTTATTTGTTAATTCATGTTTTCATTCATTAGATTTATCATAGTTGTTTCATTATTCAGTTCATGTTTTTATTCATTAGATTTATCATAGTGTTCTCATGTTAATTCGTTTTGATAGAACTTTGGCCAACACAATACTTATTTTAGATTTATGTAATCAGATCTTGTTTCATAGGAATAGATCTTGTTTGAAGTGTGTTCGATTTACAGTTTGATTTACGAATAGGTTCGAGGTTTGATTTACCTTCAAGAAGTTGTGATCTAGTTTACAAACAGTTACAATTGCATATCAATAGATAACAATGTCAAGTAGAAATTGTACTCGCATATATCTTGCATGATAGCTTTGAAATAAAAGACTTCCTCAAGTTGATAACTTATGTTTAGCACCCTGTATGTTAATTTTTAATTAACTGGCATATAGTGGGCACGACATTTTGGCGCCGTTGACGGGGAAGCTATTAATTGTGCAAAAGTACATTTGACATTGTTTTGTAGATGCATTGTTAAAGTAGGGCATGTAGGTTGCATGATTACATTTCAGTTTATTGAATTTATTTTGAGTGTGGATTTTATGTGTTTACATTCAGTTTTATTTCATTTTCAATCTTTGCAGCATAAATTTTAGTGGTGTTGTAAGCACCACCCATTCTACTAACAAGTTGACAGGAACATTCAAAGGAGGAGCCTCAAGATAGCAAACGAAAAATCTAATGAAGAGATGGCAGGTAAGAAAGATGTAGAAGTTGTTACCTTTGAATTTCCCATCAGAGATTCAAGAGGAGTGGCACCAACGAAAAGAATTCCCCCACATGTTCTACCAAATTTTCACGGTTCGGAAAAAGAAGAACCTGATGTATTTTTATTTCAATTTGAAGTACTTTGTAGAGGATATGGTTATTGTGCTAATGATCAAAAGTTGAATGTGTTTCCCCTTACTCTAAAAGGAACAGCCCTCTAATGGTTCATGAGCCTCGGTGGGAATTGTATACAAACTTGGGAAGACATGAAACATGTATTCTTGAAAAGGTACCAAGATTATTGCAGGGTCAATGAAGACATCTTTGAAATGACACAAGGAAAAGAAGAGAGTCTAGAGGAATACATAGAACGATTTCAATATAACCTCCAAAGATCTAAACAGAGTAAACTGGGGAAGGAGATCTTAAAAACACTTCTACTCAAGGGAATCCAAGCTGAATGTTTAGAAATATTGAATCTGATTAGAACAGGTAATGTATTTCAGTTAGCATATGATGATATTTGTGACCTATGTAGAAGGTATTCAAGAGGAAAATTCAAGACTGGTAAGAATTCTAAGAAACTTTTATCTCTATTTTTGAAATCTGCTGCAAAAACAAGAGTTTTACGAGCTGGAATCAGTAATTTATTTGAAAATTCTAATGGTGGTATCAATGATTCACTAAATTCAGAATTGGTTATTTTGCGGGATAAGGAAAAGCAAGAAGAAATAACATAAGCAAGGGATTTCCCTTTGGATAGTCTTGAAAGTTGTGGTATATGTGACTTGAATCATTCCACAGATCATTGTCCCTCCTTACCAAAGATGAAAGAAACATATCACAGAGATCTGGGAGTTGTAGCCAACTCGTTGCAACAGTCATGTCAACCATGGCCTACATCTATGGTTCAAAATTCTATCCCTCCATTTCCTTACTCTCATACTCAACCATCGAATACTCTTCCACCATGGCAACTGTTGCAGCCTCAAGTTAACTCTTACCTACCTTATCCACAAGGTTGGAATGGCCTATCTTATGATCACATGGCCACTCTCTCTCATGCTGCAACACAACTTGGTCCTTCAATATAAACCTCACAAATCAATCATCTACGTCAGCCACATCTATTTTCTCATCAAACTCCTTGGTATCCAACACAATTTCCTCTCCAATCCACCCTCCACCCTAACCATAATAAAGCAATACAATATGCTTACAGTGCTGAACGACAAAATGTTCCTACATTTCCCTCTTGTTCTACCTCATCTACACCATTGCAAAAAGGCTGTACATTGTTGCAGCAAATCCATATGGGGCCTGAAGATGTTTTAAATCCAAGTTTTGCAAATGGAGTTTCTTCTAGTCCTCATAAGCAAGCAGACAAGATCAACAAGACACACATGATATTTGATGGAGAACAACCATTGGAACCAAAAGCATCATTCACATCATTAGATCTGAAACTCTTATGCATTGAGGAAGATCAATTTAATAAGGATCTTCATGGTGTAACATCCATGAGCAATCAAGGGAACAAAGACTATATTGAAGCTTGGTTTCAATCTGTCTTTGGTCCGCAGCATCATTCCATGCTTCACCAATTCTTGGCACCATCATTTCAAGGGAAGTTGATCTCACATATCCTAACATTTATAAAGTTATATTTTTCTGTTGTGAGTATGATTATACTTGAGTCGCTACTTCTAAAGTGGCTTCATTGGAGATGTGCATACACTTGAACAATTTTTTTTTCCCAAGTAGAATAGGGTAGGGTAGAATAACATAATAAAACCATGCTTTTGTTTTTTTTTAAGTTTTTATTTTTGAATAAGTATGCTCTCTTCCTGTGCCTTGTTGCGATATGGAAGATCAGAAAGTACAAAGATAACGAGTGGGTATGAGATGTTTTCATGAATGCTTGTATTTAGTTTTTATTTTCCATTAAAATGCACATGCTTTATTTTAACATTATGTCATTTTTTAACAGTTGTAGCTGTGGCTGCAACAGAACATGTAAGTCAATCTAGGTGCTCAATGCTTGAATTTTTTGGTATGTATGTGTGTTATAATTAAATTTACATCATTAAAAACATTCACACCTATTCCGATCACTTTTTGGGGTCAAATTTCATTTATTAAATTTTTGGTGATATTTTGGCTTGAAGATTTTACTGGAACACAGTCGGGAAAGTCCATTTTTGGGAGACCAAATGAACTTATTTTTAAAAAATGTTTACATCCCAAGTATCCCTTTGAATCCAGTTTCCAAAACAATTTAAATTTTTACGATTGGATGTCAAACAAAAATTTTATGGCCAAAATACTAACAGGGTGTCAAGCTGGCAGCTTAGGAACAGAGCTGCGACAGTCAATTTTTGGATGCCTTATTGGACATATATTGAAAAAATATTTCATTGGTATATTCCCCTATGAATATAGTTTACAAATCAATTTGAATCACTCCGTTCCGATATTGTATGTAAATTTTATGACCAAAATACCGACTGCCTATCCCAAATATGCATTCCTAAAACTCTTTTTTCTAGACTGTTCATTGGCTTATTTGACCCATCAATTCTTGTTGGATTCAAACATTGTTTCTAATGGAGATACCTACATGAATATAATTTCAAATCCAATTTGAATCACATCAATCCGTTATCAAACAAAAAATTCAAGCCTAAAATCGTGACTATTGATCTAGTCCAGAATTCAGAAAAAACACCTTGTCATGCAGGCTGTTACTGAGTGATTTGGAAGATCATTACATAGAATTTTAAAAACATTTTTCTAATGGAAATATAACTATGAATTTAATTTCATTTTTCTTTTGAATCACTCAAATTGGACAAGGAACGAAGAATCTATGATCAAAATATCATTGGTGAGTCTAGATGGACATTGCTCCCGTGCAGGTATAAAATGGATTTTGCTTTGTTCATTTTTCTTTGGATTTTTTTTTATAAGTAATTTCTTGTTGTTTTTTTCACAAGTGTTGGGTGAAGAGATACCAATAATCTCTCTTCTTCCATCATCTCATGTTTTATTGCAGGCAAGTGCTAGGTTTTTGCAGGTCCTTGGAAGAAGAAGGTCAACGCATGCACGAGTGACTCTTGAAGACTTTTTCTCAATTTGAAAATGGATTGAGCACATAAAAAAATGGAGAGATTGATGTGAAAACCATACAGATTCCAATGTTTCCGAAAGACAAGTCTCATTGCAACATGCCAAGAATCCTTTTTAGACACCTGTCATCCCACTTGTTGCCAAAAGAAACCCCTCAAGAAGCCAATTGCACTATCATAGATTCATTCACCCTCCTCGTTTCATAAACCCCAAAAACCTATTCATGTCGAAGTCCCATTTTCCACTGCTTATGTAGTCACCATAACCATTTTAGTCCCCATCACGACTGCATCATGAATTCACATATACTTTCCACTTCTGAGTTTCATGTTGGTTCTATTTTTCACTATGATTCTTCACAATCATTTATTTTGTACTCACATTGGATGATGTGGAATTCATTAAGGTCCACCTTCCAATGGTCTTGTCCCATCGACTCCAACACACCATCTGGGATCGAGATTAGAGTTTTATAGTGCCCTGGTATCTGCATGAATCAATGGCAGATTTCCTTGTTGTTAATCATGGGGATTCATCAATGCCTCTTGATTAACAAATATTGCAGGTGACTCGACTCCAGCACATCCATTTGTACCTGTCAAGATGCACTAAGGTACTTTAGATCTCACTATCATCAAAGGTGAGTTTTGTCACATTGGTTAACGTCATACATTAATGGCTGGTAATCCAATGATTTCTTTCCATGCTCGACTTAAGCACATGCATTCGCATGGTAAGAATTGTACCTCGGTTTGTAGCAGTTGAAGATTATGTGATCTAATGGTTTCAACAATGATTTGCAGCATCATTTGTTCAGTATTTTTGCAATTCCTTTCCATTTTCATTTCAGCAGTTGATTTTCAAAATAAGAGAATGGGCTTTCTGCTTCTATGGTAGAACTTCTCCTCATCAATTGTCTCAGCAGTTAGTCTTACATGCAACTAGCACAACATCATGGATCAAATTCAGCCTCATCCAGTTTCAGCTCTCATATACATATGTCTCAGCATCAGATCGGCCTACATAGCTCCAGCATATACCAGTCCATTCATGTCAACCAAGGCTTCCATGGAGGTAACACTTGAGGTAAAATAGCATGAGTTTTTTATTTATTAAAGATTTAGGGAAATGTCATGAAGAACCACTAAGCATTATCCATTTCCATTTTCTATATAGCATTTTATGTCCATCCATTTCCATCATTTTCCACTCAATTCTAACACTTCATCATTCATGCACATCCACTTCAAATTCCAACCCAACATCTCACCAACCCAACTGAACAAGCATGAAAAAAAGACACCTTATTGTTGTCACACAAGAACCAACAATAGGAAGTCTTATTGTTGTTACACAAGAACCAACAATAGGAAGTCTTGTTGCTGCCACACAAAAACCAGCAGTAAGAAAAGAAGTCTTGCTGCTGCCACACAAGAACCAGCAGTAAAAAATGGTGCTCTGTTGCCATATAAAAATAATGAGGAGAAATAAAGCAGCTGATACACTTATTGAAAAAAAAGGATAGGCTGGACACAAGTTAGTTCACTTCCACACAACTGTTGAGAAGTTAGAGTTGGCATCTTAATACTATGGGTTGATATACAGTCAGATTTGATTTACATATGCTCTCATAGAACTTAAATTCTTGGGTTTTGTTGATTGGAATTTAGACATACATTCTCACTGCCCAAACAAATCTCATCCTTGCTCATTAAAAATCACGGTCATTTTTTATCCATTTGTATCAGTTCTGATTTTTATTAATGTAGCTATCTTCAGCAAGTATGCAACTCTCTTGGCATTTGAAAAAAAAACCATTAATTATCTTCCCAATCATATTGCATATGGGGTTTCTTGTGCCAAAAATTTCCAGAAGTTGTCATAAGAAAAAGTGCAGCCAAGAGTATCAGATACAGGAAATTATGGTGTGCATCTTCAATATAGAATGGATAGCATGGGTTCCAAAATCTCTACTGTATATTCAGGATGCTACTACAGTCTTAGAAGGAAGTCTATGGCAGTGTTTGAAAAATGTTTGGCATTATTTGAAGTGTTACAAAGTACTCCACGCTAAGGGCATAACCAAAGAAAATTCTAGAAGCCTTCATTCAACCATGAGAATGGATGAAATTTACTGTGGTTTATTGCAATGGAATTTGCCATGAATTTGATGAGAAAATGGTTCTAAAACTCTTTTATTTCCCATGAATGATAATGCCTGTAGTAGAGTTTGGCTTGTGAAGATCACAGATATTTTTTTTTTGGCATTTGTGACATATGGAGGGTCTACAAATTCTATGATTGTCAGATGATATTTGAGCAACTTGGGTCATCATAAAAGGAAATTTGCAAATGTGATCTCTTGCTGGTATGAAGATTTCTTGTGCATTGTCATTTTATTTTATTTTTGCAATACATTATGAGCACTTAACTACAACCATGTGGAATAAAAAATTGAGCTCACACAGTCAATTTCCAAGAGAATACCATCATTTTTTAGGCAGCCTACAGTCATTTTTGTAAGTCAAGTATGTGTTTCCAGCTAGCACATATATAAAAATTGGATGTTGGCAGTGATAGTGCAGATACAAGAAAACAAAAGTCCCAAAGTTCACTTGATTTCATGAATGGAAGGTAAAATACTCAGTTTGAGGGAGATGGTTGTTTACAACTAAGATGACAACTCTTCTTTTGCATGAGGACATGACAAATTATTCAGTTTGGGGGAGGAGCTACTATGCTTTTTGGTTTTCCATTCACATTCATGTTTCTCATGCATATTGTTCCTCACATAAAATGTAGACTTTGATTTAAGTATATCTTGCAAACCGTGAGCTAGTTTTTCCTAAAATTTGGATAGGGAATGCATAAAATCATGAATAACAACCATGGCAATTTTCAGCTCAATCTAGTGCACGATTTTCAAGAAAATGACCATCATCACCTACAGGAAATTCACATTTTTCTCAAAATCCATGATGTGGGTTTGTCTAATTTTTGGCCTGGAGATGCATTAGATTGGTAGTTACTTGCTTGAAAAATTTCAACCCAACCCAATTCGTTGTTTGGGAGAAAATGGCTTCATAATTTTCTTGTTCAAAAGGCTGCAACACCGTAAAATATTGTCATTTCCCATTTTTTGTCAAGCTGCAACACCGTTTCCCATTTTCTGTCAGCTACAACACCGTTTCCCGTTCCATTAGCTGCAACACCATTTCCCGTTTTTCGTCAGTTGCAACACCGTTTCCCATTTTTCAGCAGCTGCACGTCCATTTTCCGGCAGCTGCGAGCTGCGAGTCCGTTTTCCGGCAAGTTGCGTGTCTGTTTTTCGGCAGCTGCGCGTCCATTTTCTGGCAGCTGCGAGCTGCGAGTCCATTTTCCGGCGAGCTGCACGTCTGTTTTCCGGCAGCTGCACGTCCATTTTTCGGCAGCTACGCGTCCGCTTTTCAGCAGCTGCGAGTCCGCCAAATGTGCCGCTAAATTTACCGTTGTTCTACAAAAATCGGCGCTAAAACCTTCGCCAAATTCTCTGCTAAAATAAGCTGTGACTCTGCCAAATTCATCGCTAAATTTAGCATTGTTATGCCAAAATCATCGCTAAAACCTTTGCCAAATTCTCTGCTAAAATAAGCTGTGACTCCGCCAAATTTTCTAATAAATCCTCCACTAAGTGACTCTGCCAATTCCTGTTAAACACTCCATTTCTTCTAGCTGCAGCTGCGTGAATGAAGGAACAAGTGAATGAGTTTTTCAAGTTGGATGCTACATAGGTATTGGGTTGCATGAGGACATGCAACAAGTTCAGTTTGGGGGAGATGTTGGGCCCTGGAATTGTCCATTTTTCCATCATTTATCGACATACCTTTCATCCATTTTCTTACCATTATTGCTCATTTATCATTCCATTTTCCATCTATTTGTTGTAGCTGTGCGTAAAACAACATGCTACTTTCATTGATGTTTTAAGTGGTTAATAATGATTATTTTCCTTTATATTTGATGAATTGAAGACTATTATGCATAATTTTACTAATGATGGTTTATGGAGTGATTTGTCATGTACAGGATGCTCATAGCCAGCTGTTACAACCTTAACCAAAAATGCATGCTACATAAGAACACCTTGATTCGCGTCTTGATTTGCGGGCAGATGAAAATGAATCTAAAAAATATGAGACATGGGTTTTGTGCGTAACATATTCATTTACCTGACACACGAGGAAATTGACAAACAAAGCTAGGGTTTGCGATATGCAAGTGGTTCTTCAAGCGGGTATTTTCCAGATTTGGTGTTGCGGCCGGTTCCAAACTTGCCAGCAGTTACGGCTTATTTGGTGTTGGGGCTTTCTGACCGGTATTTTCCATGAGATAATTTTATGTATAAATATGTAATCAATCTCATTGACAAGGATGATAGAGAATGATAGGAGATGTAATATAGGATTAGGAAGAATAGGAGAGAACACAATGTTATGATGTAGGATTTGATCCAGATCTATTTTAATTCTTCCATTATGATAATACATGCTGGCAGTTTCTTAAGTCTGGAGTTGTAGACTTTCATTGTGGAGATCCAGATCTGCTCAGTGGAAGAAGGGCATGTTATCACCTAAGTTTTACTTAGTTGTTTTCTATCAAGTGAGCCTGGTGAACCAGACAGGGATAACTTGTTCGGACTTCAAAGAACCTTCAGTCTTGCTTTCGGGAAGCTTTGTTGTATCATATCACATGTTCATACCCCATGGGGGAATTGTAATAAATGTTCTAGCATGATAGTGTCTGTAAAAGACTCAGTCTCTTAGACTTCATTTGTCAATCCAATCAGCCCAGGGTGTTTTTTCCCTTGGTTATTATTGGTTGTTGAACAAACGACTGATAATTTCTGAGTTTTTCAATCCATACCTCCAAAGTTGTGGTGGTTGGCTTGGAATTTAGGCCTATTGAGGTTATTAGAGTCTATGTGTCAATGTATAAACATGCTAGACATCATTTTTGAGTCATATGAACATGTCTAATTCCCCCTATCTATTTTTCAATTTTTCAATTTTTTAGTTTTTTCAGTGTTTTTTATTAAATTTTAATTTTTCCAAAACTTAGGCTATTTTTTAATAATTTAATTGGAAAAATTGATTTTGTAATAAAAGTGGGCCAAATAATCAGTTTCAGTCATGTAGGTGCTCATTTTCAAGCTAAGAGCACCATGTAAACCCATGGACATGCTATTTCCTATTTTTGAGTGATTTTCCATCACTTAGGTCAGAAAGCCCAAAAAATCAATTATTGATTATTTTAATTAATAAATTGATGAATAATGGAGCAAATCCAAAAACAATAAATCAGTGGATTCTCAGTCGATTTGATTGAAATCAGTCAGATTTGAAGCAGATTGACTGGATCTGACAAATCCTTGACTGAAGGAGGTGATCAAATTAGATCCAGAGTTGATCTTGAGCATCCTTTATGGGGAATTTCACCCTCCCTCTCTCCTCAACACATTTTGGCTCATCTGGATGAGTTTTGGGTCGATGTGTCAGTGTATGGGTTGATGTGTCAGCTAGATCAGGCCCCCGGTTGACAAGTAGGCTCAGTTCAGCCTCAGTTCTGCATTGATGAACTCTCCATCAGTTTATTTCACTTGATTCCATGAGGAATTGCACCCCCCCTGGGATGGATGGCCTGCAAATTGTATAAATCCTACTTGAGGCTCCCTCTTCCAAGCTAGTTAGAGCTAGACTGAAAGGATTCCCATTATAATCTTGTATTTGATCATTATTTTTGAATAAAAAAGCTTTGTAGGATATACTGTGTAGTGCTTTTGATTGTGTGGATGCTCAGTGTTATGTTGCTGATGTGGTAGCTCCAACTTCTTGCCAAATTCTGTGATGTTTATGTGATCTGGCTTCAAGGATTCAGCTGAATCTAGTAAGGGTATAAAATAGGAAATATAGATTGTTTAATCTTGTTTATCCATATGATGTATGCTCAAAAATCTTAGTTATATGCTTAAATAAGGTTATTTCTGCATAATCTCTAATTTTTGCTGCTTTATACATCCATATCCAAATCTCATGAGGTTTGTGCAGGCTTGTGTTATTTAGTTGCAGGTTCCCGATTGGATGAGGTGGTGGATCTAGATTGAATTCTTTTCTATCCAATAAGCTCAATATTCTGTCCCTCAGCACTGCACGAAAGGGCCTCCTTCTAGCTTGCTCCATTCAAGCAACGATCCGACCTTCTCTCCTCTTCTTCTCATTTCTACAAAAAAATCAACACTTTACCCGGTTACCTTTTCAGTTCATAGCTATGATTTTATTTGGATCTATTTCATCAAAGTAAAATATACATAGATCTAATATTTCATAGCTCATATCCTAGATCTTGCACTTAAAAAAGTATCATAAGCATCCGAGATCTAGTTGTAGGGAAATTGTCCTTTTTGCATGAATTTGAAAGAAAACTTGTAGATCACATGTATTAGATTTCCTTTCACTGTTATAAATTTCAATATTCTGCAATATCAGTGCATCTTAATTGGCTGCACAAATAGCAGGCCAAGATCCCAAGGAAAGCTTGCTTTCCTTGGTTCCTTTTTCGTCGGTTTAGTTAGTTTAATTTCATTATTTTTTGAGATAAAGTAGGCTAACCCAACGATACTCTTAAAGTGATTTTCAGCATTTTTTATTCTAACATGCTCACTTTCCTTTAGCAGGTCTGACAAAGAAGAAAGGAAGCTTCTGTCCAAAGTGGCTTTTGGAGCGCTCAAATCCCCCCAGGAGTCTCTCTTTTGTCACAAAATTCTTAAAATTTTTGTATAACTGTAAGATCTTGGTTTCAGCTTGTATAAGGACCAATAAAGTTCTGATTTATCATTCCTTTGATATTGTAACCACTGTAATAAAATAATTCTTTGAATAGGCTCTTTCGAGCCCATTCCCCATCCCCCCTGCGGGGATTCACGTCGGTGCCATTTTCGTCATTTTCTGCGTATTCCTTTTTCACTAGAATTGATCTGATTTGCAGGGTAGTATAATTGATATTGTTTTTAATTCCATACTCCATATCTTACATTTCAAAGTAATCATAATACTTACCCCACGATTTCCCGAGTGACACGCAAGGGGAAAGAGATTCGTGGTAGGATTAATTAGAAAACCAGATTTTTGTAGTTGTTTTAGTTTTCATCTTTTGTTTATCAGCAATTTAAAATTAACCCCTCCTCAATTCCCCGATTGATATCCACTTGGATCGAAAGAGGTTCTTGGAGGATTTTTTCTTTTAAACAAGAACACTTAGTTAAAACTTATTAAAATTTACAAGACTCCAGTGTGTATGCTCTACACTTGGATGTGGTTCATCCGATCAGTCAAGCTGTATCAAAAGCACTTG
Organism: Pseudotsuga menziesii; assembly: GCA_001517045.1. Lineage (NCBI taxonomy): Eukaryota > Viridiplantae > Streptophyta > Pinopsida > Pinales > Pinaceae > Pseudotsuga > Pseudotsuga menziesii. The sequence continues at coordinate 44,744 of LPNX011027636.1, read as the reverse complement.
GGTGACTAGCATAATTAGGACTCAATCTCCCCAATTGACAAAACATCAGATGAAAATCCAACACCTCGATCGAACCTCTACGGTGGCAAAATACCCAAAGGAAGCGGGAACTTACTGAAAAGTGACCTCGGGGAGCCGATCTCTGTCACACCCTAATTGGTGCGTTACGAACAATAGCCCCAGAGACTCCATTTCAGCCCACATATTCCTTGTGAGTAGCCGTAAAGGTTTTGTTTTGGACATACTCCAAGTACTCTTGGGTATATCTAAAGTCCCCCCTTAGCCTAATTTAATCAATTCATACTTCAATTTTAACTTAAAACATACCAAGATGCAATCACAAAACATTCACTCCGAGCACATGCAAGCACATTGATCATTTTGATTTGACTCCATTCTAAGGCACTGGTCATTTTTTATTTATATATATATATTGTGTATCAGCTTTGTGCTTTCGGGTGTTTATCTTCGTATCTTGTCATCTTTAATTGTCTATAGTTAAAATCTTCAAACTCCTAAATAACTGATTCAGTTTAACATCACCACACTAAGAAATCATCCTTAGTAACTTAATAGGGTCTACCCCCCTTGGCTTCATTAGGAGTTGAGCCTAAACGGACGAGTCAAGAACAAGGTGACAGCCTTGACTCGAGACTTGCCCCCAAGGACACACCGAGTGGCTTGAATATTTCTGCCACGTGACCTAGGTGTGTGAAAAGGAGGCAACACTTTTTGGTGCTGTTTCCAGGGATAAATCTTTTTATTCTCGAGTACGACTTAGCTTAACTTTTTTCTAAACAACTAAAAAGATAAAAACTTTTGATTGATCAAGTCTTTAAAAAACATAAAAATTAAAACTCGATCCATCTGGCGAATCCACTGTCTAACATCCCTTCAAGAATTTCTACCTGAAGAAACTGCCAACAATTATTCAATCCTCTCCCTGATCCTGAAAGGTTTATTAGGGAAAGATTGAATAGGCAGACCTCTCATAGAAACCTTGAAGATTTAGGAGACCAATCCCTCTCAGATATCCATCACATATTTGTAGAGAGTCATGTTCACTAATATCAAGAAATGATGGAATTTTACAAACCCCTTGACTTTTCTCAGATAGCAGGTAGTCCTCATTACATTTCGAATGATGCTATCCAGGAGCTCCCCATGTTTCAGGGTAATAATGCCATCACTGCCAAGTCTCACCTCTGAATGTTTGAAAAGTACCTAGCTAGTTATTGCAATGATGCTGCCCATGACCATGATGATGTCAAAATGACGCTCTTTGCTTTATCCTTGGAAGATGATGCAGAATAATGGTACTTCGACCTAGATGATGGTTCATATAAAACTCTTAGTGAATTCCTAGAGGTTTTTAAGAAGAAATGGGGGGAAAAGAAAGAACAAAGACATCTGCTTGCCGCCCTCCATAACATAAAGAGGATGGAGAGTGAAACCATTGATGAATTTAATACTAAGTTCAAGCGTGTGGTTGCGGATCTCCCAAGGGGGGTAGACCTTATTAAGTTACTAAGGATGATTTCTTAGTGTGGTGATGTTAAACTGAATCAGTTATTTAGGAGTCTGAAGATTTTAACTATAGACAATTAAAGATGACAAGATACAAAGATAAACACACGAAAGCACAAAGCTGATACACAATATATATATATAAATAAAAAATGACCAGTGCCTTAGAATGGAGTCAAATCAAAATGATCAATGTGCTTGCATGTGCTTGGAGTGAATGTTTTGCGATTGCATCTTGGTATGTTTTAAGTTAAAATTGAAGTATGAATTGATTAAATTAGGCTAAGCGGGGACTTTAGATATACCTGAGAGTACTTGGAGTATGTCCAAAACAAAACCTTTATGGCTACCCGCAAGGAATATGTGGGATGAAATGGAGTCTCTGGGGCTATTGTTCATAATGCACCCATTAGGGTGTGACAGAGATCAGCGCCCCGAGGTCACTTTTCAGTAAGTTCCCTCTTCCTTTGGGTATTTTGCCACCGTAGAGGTTCGATCGAGGTGTTGGATTTTCACCTGATGGTTTGTCAATTGGGGAGAGTGAGTCCTAATTATGCTAGTCACCCAAGTGCTTTTGATACAGCTTGACTGATCGGATGAACCGCAGCCAAGTGCAGAGCATACACACTGGAGTCTTGTAAATTTTAATAAGTTTTAACTAAGTGTTCTTGTTTAAAAGAAAAAAGCCTCCAAGAACCTCTTTCGATCCAAGTGGATATAAATTAGGGAATCGAGGAGGGGTTAATTTTAAATTTTTGATAAACAAAAGATGAAAACTAAAACAACTACAAAAATCTGGTTTTCTAATTAATCCTACCACGAATCTCTTTCCCCTTGCGGGTCACTCGAGAAATCGTGGGGTAAGTATTATGATTAATTTGAAATGTAAGATATGGAGTATGGAATTAAAAACAAGATCAAGTATACTACCCTGCAAATCAGATCAATTCTATTGAAAAAGGAATACGCAGAAAATGACGAAAATGGCACCGACGCAAATCCCCCCAAGGGGGATGGAGAATGGGCTCGAAAGAGCCTATTCAAAGAATTATTTTATTACAGCAGTTACAATATCAAAGGACTGATAAATCAGAACTTTTTTGGTCCTTATACAAGCTGAAACCAAGATCTTACAGTTATACAAAAATTTTAAGAATTTTGTGACAAAAGAGAGACTCCTGGGGGGTTTTGAGCGCTCCAAAAGCCACTTTCGACAGAAGCTTCCTTTCTTCTCTGTCAGACCTGATAAATGAAAGTGATCATGTTAGAATAAAAAATGCTCAAAATAACTTTAAGATTACCTTTGGGTCAGCCTACTTTATCTCAAAAAATAATGAAATTAAACTAGCTAAACCGACGAAAAAGGAACCAAGGAAAGCAAGCTTTCCTTGGGATCTTGGCCTGCTGTTTGTGCAGCCAATTAAGATGCACTGATATTGCAGAATATTGAAATTTATAACAGCAAAAGGAAATCTAATGCATGTGATCTACAAGTTTTCTTTCAAATTCATGCAAAAGGGACAATTTCCCTGCAACTAGATCTGGGATGCTTATGATACTTTTTTAAGTGCAAGATCTAGGATATGAGCTATGAAATATTAGATCTATGTATATTTTACTTTGATGAAACAGATCCAAATAAAATCACAGCTATGAATTGAAAAGGTAACCGGGTAAAGTGTTGATTTTTTTGTAGAAATGAGAAGAAGAGGAGAGAAGGTCGGATCGTTGCTTGAATGGAGCAAGCTGGAAGGAGGCCCTTTCGTGGAGTGCTGAGGGACAGAATATTGATCTTATTGGATAGGAAAGGATTCAATATAGATCCAAAACCTCATCCAATCGGGAACCTGCAACTAAATAACACAAGCCTGTACAAACCTCGTGAGATCTAGATATGGATGTATAAAGCAGCAAAAATGAGAGATTATGCAGAAATAACCTTATTTAAGCATATAACTAATATTTTTGAGCATACATCATATGGATAAACAATATTAGACAATCTATCTTTCCTAGTTTATACCCTTACTAGATTCATCTGAATCCTTGAAGCCAGATCACATAAACAGCACAGAATTTGGCAAGAAGTTGGAGCTACCACATCAACAGCATAACACTGAGCATCCACACAATCAAAAGCACTACACAGTATAGCCCCCAAAGCTTCTTTTTTCACAAATAATGATCAAACACAGAATTACAATGGCAATCCCTTCAGTCCAGCTCTAACTAGCTTGGAAGAGGGAGCCTCAAGTAGGATTTATACAATTTGCAGGCCATCCAGCCCAGGGGGGTGCAATTCCTCATGGAATCAAGTGAAATCAACTAATGGAGAGTTCATCAATGTAGAACCGAGGCTGAACTGAGCCTACTTGTCAACCGGGGGCCTGATCTAGCTGACACATCAACCCATACACTGACACATTGACCCAAAACTCATCCAGATGAGCCAAAATGTGTTTAGGAGAGAGGGAGTGTGAAATTCCCCATAAAGGATGCTCAAGATCAACTCTGGATCTGATTTGATCACCTCCTTCAGTTAAGAATTTGTCAGATCCAGTCAATTTGCTTCAGATCTGACTAATTTCAATCAAATCGGATGAGAATCCACTGATTTATTGTTTTTGGATTTTCTCCATTATTCATCAATTTATTAATTAAAATAATCAATAATTGCTTTTTGGGGCTTTCTGACCTGAGTGATGGAAAATCACTCAAAACTAGGAAATAGCGGGTCCATGGGTTTACATGGTGCTCTTAGCTTGAAAATGAGCACCTACATGACTGAAACTGATTATTTGGCCCACATTTATTACAAAATCAAATTTTCCAATTAAACTATTAAAAGATAGCCTAAATTTTGGAAAAATTAAAATTTGATAAAAAACACTGAAAAAACTAAAAAATTGAAAAATTGAAAAACACCTAGGGGGACTTAGACATGTTGATATGACTCAAAAATGATGTCTATCATGTTTATACATTGACACATAGACTCTAATAACCTCAATAGGCCTAAATTCCAAGCTGACCACCACAACTTTGGAGGTATGGATTGAAAAACTCAGAAATTATCAGTCGTTTGTTCAACAACCAATAATAACCAAGGGAAAAAACACCCTCGGCTGATCGGATTGACAAATGAAGTATAAGAGACCGAGTCTTTTACAGACACTATCATGCTAGAACGTTTATTACAATTCCCCCATGGGGTATGAACATGTGATATGATACAACAAAGCTTCCCGGAAGCAAGACTGAAGGTTCTCTAATGTCCGAACAAGTTATCCATGTCCGGTTCACCAGGATCACTTGATAGAAAACCACTAAGTACAACTTAGGTGGTAACATGCCCTTCTTCCACTAAGTAGATCTGGATCTCCACAATGAAAGTCTACAACTCCAGAATTAAGAAACTGCCAGCATGTATTATCATAATGGAAGAACAAATCCTACATCATAACATTGTGTTCTCTCCTATTCTACCTAATCCTATCTTACATCTCCTATCATCCTCTATCATCCTTGTCAATGAGATTGATTACATATTTATACATAAAATTATCTCATGGAAAATACCGGTCAGAAAGCCCCAACACCAAATCTTGCTACTGAGAAGAAAGAAAAATATAGACAGATTGAAAAGACGAAGGGAAAGTTTCTGAAACAAGTGTAGATATATTTCTTTCCTTTGAACTTTTTGTGTTGAGCATAAGCAATCATATAAAGAATTTTTATTTCAAGAACCCAGGTTTTTCACCAGATGTTTCATACACATAAAAATTATTTTGTCAAAAGTTTCATGTTTTGTTTTTTTTTAATATTTTGACCTGGAAATAATGTAAGTTATAAAATACCCAGCTTTCCTAGTTTTCAATAATTTATCCAAAATTTCTGGCAAGGGTGTACGCTGATTGGAAAGTGCCATGTAAATGAAGGAATGTTGTAAAGGAGGTCTCAAGTTCAAATCTCACCCCGACTTATATGCGCCCCATGCTTGCGGACTGTGTGGATGCACCTGGGGTTATAGTGGCAGCCGATGAGAATGGACCCTGTGTCACATGAGTACTAGAACTACCCAGTTACTGATTCCCCCAGTAAAAAAGAAAAATTATCCAAAATTTTGGTGAAATCATAGAAGTTAAGACATATTTTATAAATTTGAGAATATGCTGAGATAGAGACCATTCACTGCTGAGGACAGTGAAAGAAACATGTTTATCCCAATGAAAAAAGGAAGGTGTGGACAACGCTCACAAAAATTGGGAATGATTTTTTATAGAGTAGTTGAATATCCAATACTGGGAAAATAAAACAGGGATGAAGTTGGCATGGATCCAAGTAATTCATAAATTTGGGAATTCCAGTGACTCGTGAGTTCAAGAATTTGAGAGATCCAGGAACTCGGTCTGAATTTGGGGATTTGTGAATTCAACCCGATGGAGTACCTGCAAGATTCTATAATTGTGGAGCTGAGAAGCTACTTCAAAAAAAGTTTTTTTTTCTCATGTTTTTGTTGTCACTCAAATTAGTATTGTAGAATTAAGATGGTTTGTTGGAAGCAATGTTATCAATATTGGACTGGTTAACGAATCGACAAAGTCCATCTAATTTTTCAATTGTTTTATAAATTTATTTCTTGATGGAATGGTTTTAGTAAGGTTACATTGGATTTCTTGATGCTTGGATCTTGTCTCTCTTGAAACTGGAAGTCTATTAGTATTTTCTAAACAATAAGAAACTGTGATTGTGTATTGGAGTGGAAATGCCTATGTAATTATGGACATAGAATCTTACCCATGGTCATATGTCTCTCTAGTCCTATGATAAAATATTTTGAGGAGTATTTAACTATTTCATCTATTTTTGAATCCATTCTAACACATATATTAGCAACATTTATTTAAAGTATTGTAGCCAAATTTTAGGCTAATCAATATGATAAATAGAAGTAGTTGGATTTTACCCATGGATAGTAACAATGTAAGTTCATAAATATGGAGCTGTTGTTGTCAATTAAAATCTACATCCATCCCTTCAGAAATTGGAAACCTCAATAAAGCATCATCCAACTAATCACCCAGCATGCCAGGGGTGCATTTTTTACTAGGGTAGTTGTCTCAAGCTTGGAAATAGTACCCATAATTTGAGATGCATCCATCTAGAAAGCGCTGGATTGTATGCATTGCAACATTTTAAATACAAGGAGCAACGAACATTGTAAAATGAGGAAGTTCTAATTAAAGTTAGAAAGGCTAGCATCCTTTAACGATATTATCTATATGATCATGTCTGAAAAATTTGCAAGAAAATGGTTTCTCTCTTTTGTTCATGAAGGTTTTAAAGTGCAGTTTTGTAGGAAAATCAATGTAGTCTGATGTACTATGGAAAATAAATGTATGACTAGTTTAATATTAGAGCTCACATTATTTGTCCCCGACTTGTGACATGACCAGACACAACTTAGCGGATCTCATCTTTCTTCCCAATGCTCCTAGTGGATAGGGGAACTAAGAGGCTAGTAGATAGTAACACCATTCCATCTCCTAGATTAGTTATACCTCAAGAGACAATGCAACATTTATAGCTAGGTCCATGTGGGGTTGTTGTAAGTGGGCTTAGGATAGCTAGTTCCACGTGAGGTTTTGTTGGGATAGCTTATGCATGATTACAAACCTTCAATTCTGTTTCACCCATAATCTATATGATTTATTTGAGAGCCTTCTGTAGATACTGTAAGTCCTAACCAACTTTATCTACCGAAGTCATCAATCTAGGGTTAGCATTCCAAACAAGTTTACTTATTCCACATAACGAGCCTCTTAGTTACCAAACATAGGTTGCATTCATGTTCCTAAGAACACACTAGAGTCCATTAAACTCAGTTTCAATTGCTTTTTCATGACCTCCACCTTGGGTTTCTATCAATGAAGCTGACAAATTTTCCACTTTCACTTGGAAATCCTTTGGCAGTTGTGTTTCCACTACCAAGGATTTGGATTAACACCATTGCCTTCTGCCTTTGGGGGTGTCATTTATCTTATATGAGAAAACTTTTTGGAAAGAGTAGATACTATTTTTGGAGGTGGATGAGTAAATATGGTTGTGCTCACTTTAAAATGTTATAGTCACACTTGGATTCATGCTAAAGTGACTAACTGAGCCATTGTCGCTAAGTTCACTTGCTTGTAATTATTGAGTTTGATGACCTTCATGTCTCTAAATAACCATCCAAATACTTTTCTTGATATGAAACACATTTACCAAAGAGATCTCCAATATTTGGCATCTGAATAGAGTAGAGTCCTATGACCTATCATGATTGTAGTTTGTTAAGTATATCTAATTCTATTCCTTCTCCCATTGTTTCAAATCATGCATGGTTTTCCAAATATAAAGATAAAAAGACAACCTCATCCTATACTCTATGGCCCCATGAATATGCTTATATCCAATGTTGTTAGGGATCATGAAGATATCCCATATAAATCCCTACAACATCACCCTGGGAAGCGAATAAACATTATGAATTGGAATCACAATATATCCTAACCACTTGTCCTTGTATATACTCATTAGCTTGATGGAAGAAGGAACCTTTCTCATCCCGTGGTGGATAGCATCCATGTGAAGCACCAATTATTGGGTTGAGCATCCTCTTTTGATTGTCCTTATTGCTCCACTTATACATGGATCTAATAATATCATGCTTATATACTATATCCTTGAAATCCACACTAAGATAATTGTTGTTGATAGGTCTCATATAGTGGTACACTTACGGTTTCTAGGGAAAAGTGATTTTTACAATCCCATTAAGCCAATTTCTTGATTTTTGTTCAAAATTCTTAGAAAAGGTTAATGGATTTTATAACCTACTTGATCATATATTGTGAAATTATACAATCTATCATCCTTTTCCTACCATTAGATACTCAAAGTTGTGTATTGATCATTTTTACCATTATAGAGGACTCTGTACGTTAGGTTCCCAAATTCTTAAAGGGTGCTAGCTCAATGGAAGAGCGCTTGCCTTACAAGTAGGAGCTTGGTGGTTTGATTCCTCCATGCCCTAATGATATTATAATATTGGTTAAAAAAACAAAATTAGTAACCAAAAAATAAGAGATAAGTGACCAAAAAACAAGAGATAAGTGACCAAACAAAATGACCAAAATTTGTATATAAAAATACTAAAAATGACTAAATTAGTGACCAAAAAAATATAGATGCGAAACTAGGCATTAAAAAGGATGCAACATGTGGCTCTAATGTCGAAAGCCAAACATGGCATTGATATGCTAGCAAAATAAGATGCAAAACTAGGCATTAAAAATGATGCAAGACGTAGCGCTAATGATGAAGCCAAACATGGCGTTGATATGGTATAAAAATAAGGTGTTACTTTGGATGCAAAACATGGCTCTACATAGGAAGAAAAATATGCTGCAACAACAAAAAAATATTTGGTGTCATTTTGGTACAAAAACATGATGCAAAAAAGGAAGCAAAAATTGGTGCAAATTTGGAAGCGAAAATTGGCACATATTTGGAAGTAAAACATGGTGCAAAATTGGATGCTAAAGTTGTAGAAAAAATGGATCCAATATTGGATGCTAACATGGTGCTATTAAGGATGAAAATATGGCACTAATGGGGATGTCATTTAAGAATCAAAAGAAAACACTCGCTAGGAAGCAAAATAGGACTTTATTTAGGAAGAAAACCTCAATGTTGTTTAGGAAGAAAAGTTGGACGCTATTCTGGAAGCAAAAAAATAGACGCTACTTTGGACATCATAAAGGATGCTATCTAGGAAGGAAACAAAGATGTCTTTTGAGATTCTTTAATTTTTGTCCATGACACATCCCATTTAGTGTCTAGTTTGATCACTAAATGTAAAAAAATTACACTAAAAAGGATGCTAAATGGGATGCTAATTCCAGGATTTGTTGTAGTGTCAATCAACGAAATTTCTTTTTAACCGTTGATTTCCACAAGATTCATCCTGCACCATTGATATGTGATAAAATTTATGGAAAGCATATCACACAAGGTGGGATTATATATTTATTGAGGCTCAATTTGATCTTTTTTCTCCCACCCAATCCTTTCTTCCCTTTATCTTTTCGTAGCGTTAATTTCCGTCGGATTCATCCATAGTTGTTGATCTGAGATCAAGCTGCAGGTTTCAGAAAGCAAAAGTCGAGGCTTCTGCTTTCACGATGCTAAACTTTTATATTTCCATTTTTCACCTTTATACTCCTTTATGGGATGTTGATCTTTGTATAAATCTCTCCATACCATCTATCTTGCGGATCGGTATTCTAACTTTTCATGACCAAATTTTTGTATTTTCTACTTTCTGATTTTTTTCATTCCATAAAATAGCGAAAAGTGGAAGGCAAAAATAGAAACTTTTATAACCAAATTTTGGCCCTTTTTGCTTCCTCCTAGACCATTTATTTATCCTAGAATATTTTTCGTGACCGTCAGATCCCGGACTGCAGAAAGCGGAAATTGGATTTACCATCTTTCATAACTGAGTTTTGTCTTTTTCGCTCTTTCACTCCTGGTTTTCCCTTGGTGTAAATGATTTGTGGTCTTTGATCTTCTCCATTGTGCATCTTGTTCCTCCATTCAGGTCATATTTTAACCTTGTTGATATATTTCTTATTTAGGCATATGTATAAGGATAAAATCAGGTTTTTCAATAATTTTTCATTTTTCTTTCACTGGTCTAAACTTTAGGAGGGGAATTAGTGCAAATGCATATGTAAAAATATTTAAATTTAAGAAAATGTGATAACACTTTTTTTTTAGATCATCTAATGGGGATCGTAATTGATGGGATCTTCAGTTGGGAATTCCATCTCTCTTAATATACTTTCTATCAATGGAAGAGCAACTTTGTTTTTAATGACAAAGGGACCTATAGACCAAGGAAATTTGATATCTGAAGACTTATTGAAATTAAAAAAGTCTTCATTTTTGTGAGAATAGATTCTCAAGTTATATCTAGGAGCTAGAACAATTTCACTATCAAAGTGTTTGACAAAATATGCAAGAGAAAACAAAGAGATAGAAATAGCTAGAATTGCACATGTGAAAGGTGCTAATTGTTGATCATATTATTATCATACACATTTATAATAAATTGAAAATTTTTGAGTGGATCTAGAAGCCAATTGGAGTTTTACATTTGTCAAGGTGATAATTGACCTCAATCCCCCCTAGGTGGAGCAATGGATCCCTAACTTATCCCAAGCAGTCATGAACCAAGGTGTGAATGTTTGTGAAGTGTGTTGGGTCATTAATGAGTCATAGACATGTGTGGGTGAGAATATAGAGGTGAGTGGGAGGCTCAAGGTGGAAATAAATGCCTCTAGTAGAGCCAAAATGAACCAAATACACAACTAGCTCCCCCTATTGAAACCTAGATCACCCAAATCAAGTATGTAGAGCCCTAATTCATTAAATGAGGGCACACATGTGATAGGTTGACCAACTATAGTGTCGTTGCATGTGTGAAAGGCCTGGAAATAACCAGTTCACCTCCTAGACAGCTTTGCTAAGTCAAACTTTTAGGATATCATTGCAAATATTCAAATGAAGTTAGCCTAAGTTCAAAAATGTGTACTAAGGATGTATTAATGCTCCTACACCCCTCCTTAATCTATAATTAGTACAATTTAATCAAAAACATTTATAAAGGCCTTGGAAACTAAGGCACAAGCGGCCTTTTACAACAAAATTATATTGATCCATGTAACAGAGGTAAGGAGTAAAACCTCATTGAACAAAAACTCCCCTAAAAAAATGGATTATGACATGGAATCAAGGATGGATACACTCCAAACTAAATAAAAATGTCTGGAGGAATCTTCTTCTTAGGAAGAATTGGAATGTTCCCAACCAACTTAAGAACAACAACATGATGAGTCCTCAGACCATGTAGAACAACTGAAATGAACTGATAGGAGAGTGAATGGTGCTCTTCAGTATTGAACCTCAAACCAGACAATATTCCATGCCCAATAGAGACTTGAAGTGCTTGATAATTAGTGACCCCAAGTGCGTCATAAGGATCTTGAAGCATCAAATTTGAATGAAGGTTGTAATCAGCTCCAAGAAGGTGCATCATTCTAATGGAAAGGGATTATCCATATTCATATGAAATTGAAGTAAATCTATTAGTAATGGTTGAGGAATACATGGGAAAAATAGTGTGAAGCAATGAGATATATTCACTTGACATCCAAACCTCTCCATATTTCGAACCAATACTCTCATGTGAAGAAAACCCATCTTCTAGAGAAGGCTCACTATGGACATAAACTAGCAATACATATTCCCCATTCATAAAAGAAGACATAGAGGAGAAGGGTGTAGAGTGGATAGATAAATATTTAGAAGTAGTGATGGAAGAAACTTGTATGCTATATTCATGAAACATAGATTCTTGACAAGGATAGGAATCCACTGAGGAAGAAACTTGAGTTGGATCATTTGCTGAATCTTTGGCTACTTCTTCTTCTTCATTTCGAACAACTTCTTGAGAAATGCATGAGGACGAGATCATAGGAGGAAGAACAAATAAGAAGGTTCCCATTTTATTTCTCTCCATGTAGTTCACATATCTTTGTTTCATTCCAAGAGATTCATCTATATTTATCCAAAGATTGAATGGGTAATCAAAAAAATAAATGAGGTAGCGCATTGTAGGAGGTATAGATAGACACATAGTTCGATAGAATCTATCATTGCCATTAAGCCAATCACACTTCTCTTAATAGGAATATCTCTCTCTCTCATCACCAATGGATACATCATATATACATTGCATCTTGAGATATGCACACATATTTGGATTCCACTCAGAATAGTTGAATGGATAAAGGAGAAGAACAACTTTCGAATCCATGAAGTTGTTGTAGGAACCTGCAAGGAAAAACACTCAAATTTTTTGGAAATATTCCTTAAATAGAAACTCAAACCTCACTATATTTTTTTGCATATACAACTAGCTCTGATACCATGTGAGAATATCTTCTCAAGTTAGATCTAGGAGCTAGAAAATTTCACCATCAAAGCGTTTGACAAAATATGCAAGAGAAAACAAAGAGATAGAAATAGCTGGAATATAACATGTGAAAGGTGCTAATTGTTGATCATATTATTGTCATACACATTTATAATACATTTGAAAATTTATAGTGGCTCTGGAAGCCAACTGGAGATGTACATGTGTCAAGGTAAGATTTGACCTCAATCCCCCCATAGGTGGACCAATGGAGCCCCAAATCAGCCCAAACAGTCACAAACCAAGGCATGAATGTTGGTGAAGTGTGTTGGGTCATTAATGAGTCATAGAAAAGCATGGGTGAGATGATAGAGGTGAGTGGGAGGCTCAAGGTGGTAATAAATGGTCCTAGGAGAGCCAAAACGGAACAAATACACCACTAGCGCCCCCTAGTCAAACCCATATCACCCAAATCAAGGATGTAGAGCCCTAATGATTTAAATGAGGGTGAACATGTGATGGTTTGACCAACTATATCCTTGGTACATGTGTGAAAGGCCTCAAAATAACCACTTCACCTCATAGACAATTTCCCTAAGTCTAAACTATACAATATCATTGCAAATATTCAAATGAAGTTTGTCTAAGGTCAATACTATGTACTAAGGATGTATTAATAATCCTACAATTTTCTACTTTAAGAATTTTCCTGATCATCTCCAAAGAATACACTCTAAGGGTCAAAAGGGCAGGTAGTACAAAGGGCTGATGTAAAAATGCATATAGCCTTCTCACTATGCTATGTTTCTAATAAAAACCAGTCCCTGATTCTCTTCTTAGGGGAGAATTGCAAGGTATCTCTCATCTGGGGTAGTACTATGGGAATCCTTTGCTTGAAGAAAGCATTATAGAACTCTGGCATCAATAATTTAATGAATTTTCTATAATCCCTGCTTATTTCATTTGTGATTTCCATTTATGGGAGCTGGATGTCCTCTTCATTGAAAGACACAAACATATTCAGTAGGAAAGACCAGAACCTAAAATTTCTTGCCTTGGGGAAGTCTACTAGTTGAGAATTAATATTCTTAGCTAGAATCTCACCAAACCTAAGACACGAGGACTATTTTGACTTGTTAGACTCCTCTGAGTCAACCAGATAGCTACGCAGGGTGAACAGTAGGCTCATTAGGGGCTTAGTTGTTGATGTATTTGTAAATTTGAAATGTATTCACTTATATATCTTATGTATTGTACCCCGATGTTCCTATCGGTAAGTATCAGTAATGTAATTGAGTCATGTCATACCCCAATGTTCCTATCATGAGAATCAGTAATGTAAACAAGTCATGTAAAGTCATAGAGGGTAACCCTCCTTATTGGTCAAGGGTTAAAGTCCTCGCGGTTGTGGGGCACTAGGGTTGTTAGAATCTCGTAGATAGTTTGACCCTGGTAAGTTAATGTCAAGTTGGAAATTAGTATAAATAGAGAGTGAGTCTCTCAATTTATCACATAGTCACTCACACTCAGTTGTAGTGCATGAGTGAGAGAGAAGGAGTTGGGATATTAGAGAGAACAATTGTCAGAGATCATCTTACTATCTTTGAGTTTTATTGCTGCCATTGGTGCTTATTCTATCTCTAAGGATGTTGTGGGGTTTTATCCTTTATGGTTTCCCTGAGGAAAATATTTTTGTCTGTTGTCTCTTGTGTTTTATAGTTGTGCATGTTATTCTCTCAGATAATATCCTAAGATAATACTATCTAAATTGATAAAAATCTAGCATGGTATCAAAGCTAACCTGAGAAGAAGACACTGTGTAGCTGCGGAAGCTATGGATTCTTACTTTTTGGGTCTCTTTTCACAATCCATCAACAAAAGGAGGCTATGATGAAACTCCATTGAAGGGCACCTCTTTCCATCGAAGAAGAATCTGATTCTGAACACTTTAGTTTTTGACCTACCATTACGTCGAGAAATTAGGTATTTTCAATGAAGAGGAATTTTTGAGTGGTCCCAGGCTAGGATTACTCTCCTCCTTGAAATGTTGGGCTTAGTGCAGACCTGGGTTCTTATCCTTTTATCTTCGCACCAACAAAGAGGCCCACAGTGTTTTCCCTTTCGGCAACAACCTACGAACAGGTTGTAGTCTCACCCGAAACAGCTATGGGGTGCTGCAGAATCAGGTTTCTGTAGGAAAAAGAGGGATATTACTGTACCTTTATCCTTAACAAATAATGATCATACAATAAAGAGCTTCAACATTCACTTAAATAGCTTCGGCGTTTAGATAAAAAGACAGTTACTTGCTTAACCCTTAACTGGGAGTTCACAACGAAGTTAATACTTAACAGTTTATTTTACTTTATCATTCACCTACTTATCAAATGCATAAAAATAACAGGAACAACATAACAAGAACCACCACAACACAAGATATATGTGGTTCACCCCCAGTGTAGGGGCTACATCCACAGAACTGCGTTTATATTCAACACTTTACAAACACACAGTTATGATCTGCGCACTCAGCTGTAGATCTGCTCAACAACACAAAGCTACGCACTTACCTGCAGATCCTTTCTTCCAAATCCTCTGTGCACTCAGCTACAGAGGTCGCCCATGCACTCAGCTGGGACTTAACCTTTATTACAAAACCCTCTATGCATTCAGCTATAGAGGTCGTCCACGCACTCAGCTGGGACTTGAACTTAAACCCTAAAAATAGATCTTAGCTTCATCGTATTATAACAACATCATAACACCAAAAAAATCCTCTTCTTCTTCTACATAAGTGCCTATTTATACAAGTGCACTATTACAATACCATGGGCTTGAACCATGGGATTAAAAACCATGATTTTAAACCATGGGTTAATTACAAAAAGAGGGGATTCGACCCAACCCCGAAACCCCTAAGACTATTTTGGGCCGCAACTATGCTTACAAGCTTCGCACCAAAACCACGGAGTTGCCAAAATTAAGCACCTTCAAGGTCGAACCCCAACAGGCCCCTAAGAATCACCAGTGTCCCGTCCCGGGACACTTTGCTGCTTTTCTGGAGGAAGAATCTTGTTGGAAAAGATAGTAAATTGGTTGTTGAGGCTGCGCATGATATCTTTGGCTACTTTCTCCTTCTCCACTATCTCCTGCACTGTTGCTGCAGATGCTTCATTGGCCTTTTCCTATGCAAATGCATCATACTCCTTCAAGACTTTGAGCTGGTTGTCCGCAGTAGTGCTCAACTCCAAAGCCTTGTTAATGAGGGGCTGCACAGAGTTCACTAACAGTGTTTCTTTCCTTCTGCATGCCTCAATTTCTTGCTGGAGCTCATTGCTATGCTTCACCTTAAGCATCTTCTGCATAGGAGGCAATGTCTTGATTTCCGCTTTCACTACGTCTAGCTTTGTTTGTCGCTGCTTGATGGTTTCTTGCATCTTTTCCACTTATGGGTTGTCCTGGAAGTTCACCCAGGCCTCGACACTTTCATCTAGCAGCTTTGAGGCACTACTTACAAGATCTGAGATCTTCGTCGCTGAGGCCTGAATATCTCTGCAGCGCTGTTCCCTGACCTCTGGTGGACTCTCAGGAATGATGCAAAGTTGAAGCTCCGCAATATGAGCCTCATGCTCTGCTTTTATCTTCTCTATCTCGCTTAGAGACTATTGTGCATAGTCTTTCATCTTGACTATCCTTTGTTTTGGTTCTTCCTTAGCCTGTATGTCGAAGTCAAGGAGAATTCGACATGCCTCATCCAATACTCACGCCAGTGTAGCCCGCTTGCTTTCTGCTTCCCTCTTCTTCTGCTCAGCTTCTTCCAACTGTACTGCGAGGCTCTCACTCTGCTTCGTTGCATTTTATAACTGCATGTGTGAGTAGCTGTCTCGTTCTTGGATCTCCTTCATGAATTCCAATTGACACAGATGCAGCTATGGCATAGACAACTTAGCGTAGTCTATCTCAACTGTCATGCTCATCTACGATCAAGATGCTGCGTCAGTTATTATGAGGGCCTCACTTGGGACCTGTCCTCTGTTGCTTCTAGCTGGCCATTACCGAGTATCTGGCTACACGCTTGTTGGGGCACTGCTTGCTGCAGCACCAGTTGCTGTTCTTTATGCTAACACCTTCAGTTCTTCAATTCACTGCACTACACCAGTGAGGGCATCAAGGTGCGTAGCTGCAAACTCCAACCATTTTCTGGTTAATAATTCTGTAGACTTTTTCAGAGCCTGATCAAGCTCTTCAATCGTCACAGCAAGCTGTTCAACAATATTATTGCCCTTCGACACCTTAGTTTTCTTCCTCGATGAAGGCTTCGTCACTTCCTCTGCTTCAGGATACTTGCGCTTATCTGGGCGATTGGGGTCTGAGATGGTTTTGACTGATTCTTCTTCTTCTTCATCAGCTCTATCATCTCCACCCTGGTCACTTTCGCTCTGTTGTGACTCATCTTGGTGTCGAGCACCCTAAATGTAGATAAGTTATTATCAACACACAGAGCTTACGAAATTCATTGTCAACCCGAGGAAGTCTTTTGTTTCAAAGGGTAAGTGCACAATATATGCTAAACACCAAATCATTGTAGTGAATACTGTTCTTAAACAAATATGTTCATCCCTCAAACTTTGTGTGATCCCACCAATATTCTAACTCTACAATTTCAACCTTGTCCTTCTATGCATCAACCAGAAATGAAATCAACAATTACTAACAGAAAGGAAATCCTATTCACAGCCCAAATTAAAGGAATCGCCTATCGATCTAATCACACTCGGAATCTGTAACCATAAATTAATTGTAATCTAGAAATTCAATTGCGACAGATCAAGCTCGGCTATTCTAAGAATTGAATTGCAGAAATAAAGATCAACAATTATAACAATCCAAGAATTACATAGGGTTTGTGAGATGTCAACCTGAAACCATGAGATGAACAGAGTTGTGTACAACTATTGAATAAATTGCATAAAGATTATCTACTCAGTCGACTGTTACAGTTATTGATCTTAGGAAAATGCAATGCTGTAAATCACACACACTACTGTTGCGCACACAGAAAATATGATTAACGAAACATCACACAACCAAAAATTAAAAGATCCTACCTTAACTCAGCAATCTCTGCGGAAGGCGGGCCCATCCTTCACACAGAGACGCTGGATGAACAATGTACAGCTCCCTTAAACCAGCAGTAACTCTTTGTATTAAAAAGGAAGGATTATTACAGATTTCTCCCTCTGTTAATACACCAAATGAATTAACTATTTTCCAACCCCCCTGGGTCGAGACAGCCTTCTACATTTATACATACAAGCGATAACATCCAATCCTATTACAAAGGGCAGCCATGAAGATCTCTGATCTTCAGGCGCCCTGAATAACACCGGTTGTTACAAGACATGGCATGATACAATTATAGAAAGTGCGAGAAAACTGTTGACTGGCCCAGAAGTGGCGATCTTCTCAGATCGCCATAATATTCGAGCAGCTACACTAGAGATCCCTCGATCATAGCACATTCTATTATGGCTACTCTGACCGGCTCTTGTCTGGAATGTCACGTGCCTGAATCGATGATGGACAGGTTGAGGATCCCTTTTTGTGTCACGACCATCCCTCGTCCCTGGACTTGTTCAGCTTCATCCCCCTGCATTCTGCTCATCTCATATTATCTTCATACATCACACATATTAGCACAATTTCGAGAGATAAATAGCCTTAATTGTCACAAGAATAAGCATTAATAAGGTAGAACAATAATCAGTCTTACCTTGACAATTTAGGGAATAAAGGTGAAGAAAGTCGGTCTGATTGGCATGCTAAGCAGTGTAAAACAAGGGAAGAAAGGTGATTAAAGGTGGTTAAAAAGGGACCAAATTTGGACTCAACATCTCCCCCCAACTACCCTGTTGCATGTCCTCATGCAACACCCTGCTTCACTCAGAATCTGAATCCTGCATTGAGCTCTGTTCGTGGAGAGAAGAAAAATTGTAGGGAAACTCAAGTTTCTTATCTGCCTTCAGAAAACCTCTGTGAATAACCCAGAACTGCCAATATTTCTGCTCCTCTTCCCTAGTCATGGAAAAAGCCCTGTTGTATGGTTCTGCTGGCCACCAAATAAGAGGAAATTTGAACTTTAAACCCAGCCAGTTGACTCCACATTCCTTCATACACCCTACATAACCCTTGACTCTTGAGAGTGCATGTTTAAAATTTTTAAAGCAGTAGGGGTCCCTGTTTCTCATTGCAGAGGAGGCAGCCTGCCATCTGTGCCGGCTGCCATCTAATGCAACCTGCTGCTGCCTAGAAATAGATTTGGTACATGTGGAGATTACCTCCTCCTGCAGTTTCATGATGTGTTGCTCCTGGGAAGGAATGGAAAGAAAACTTTTATACCGAGCCAAGAGAATGCCAGGATTCTGAGGTTCACTACGGATCCATAAATTAGTATAGCCTTCATTGTGGGAAAAGGTCTGAAAAGACCTTTCCCACTGAACATGATTGTTCACAAAAGAGGCCAATGCTCGTAGCTGAACATCCCCTGCAAATGGAACAGGATTTGAGTGCCGATCCATAGGGCATGCCATCTCGTGCAGGTACAGTTCACATAGCAAGTTCTGCTCTTCAAAGTTGCTCCCAAGAAATGTCTCCAAAAATTTTTCTGAGGTTGCAATTTTGAATAACCTCCCCTCCTGTACAGCTTTTAATTTGAACCAGACAAACTGCTCAAAAAGAAACACTGGATAAGAGGAAGAGGGCTTCCTAGTGCCTATGAGTTCTCGGGATAGGTCATACATTTGATCCTTATCCTTCTGCATGGATGAGAATTTCTTCAATTTCTTTATCTCCTTCTGCAGCTCCTCCACCTAAACTCTGTGGCCCATATGTTCTTCAGCCCCCTACTCTTCCAGCGCTCTAATAATTCTCTTATGCTCATCCAACGCAATTGTCTTTTTCTGGTTTTCTTCCACCTAACTTCTCCATTTAATTACTTCCATCCTCAGGGCTGAAACTTCTGCTGTAAGATCTGAAATCTCCTTTTTATAATGTTCTTCCTGTTCTGCACCCAAATCAATAAAATTTATGCAAGGGAGGAGTATTGTCTCTTGTGAGACAGCGTCTTCCTGCACTTCTTCTATGAGAGTTGCTGGTTCTTGTGTGACAGCAACATCCCCTGGATTTTCTTTCATAACTGTAATTGATGCTTGTTGAGACACTGGTTCTTGTGTAACATTGTCTTCTCCCTGATCCATCTGCATTTCTGAAATTGATTCTTGTGTTGCTGGTTCTTGTGTGACAGCAACACCCCCTGGGTTATTTTCTACAGCTGTATCCAAGTCTTGTTGAGACACTGGTTCTTGTGTAACAGTGTCTTCTCCCTGATCAGCCTGCATTTCTGAATCTGATTCATGTGTTGCTGGTTCTTGTGTAGCAGCAACATCTTTCAAACTCTCCTTAGCATCAACCTCCATTGCTTTTAAGGACACTGGTTCTTGTGTGACAGTGTCTTCCTCCTGCATTCCTGGATTCAATTCTTGTGTTGCTGGTTCTTGTGTGGAAGCAACATATTTCAAACTCTCCTCAGCATCAACCTCCATTGCTTTTAAGGACACTGGTTCTTGTGTGACAGTGTCTTCCTCCTGCATTTCTGAATCCAATGGTTGTGTTGTTGGTTCTTGTGTAGCAACAACATCTTCGTTCCCCTGCTTTTGAGATTGGATATCTTCCTCATCATACAGCTCTTCCTCAAGGACTTCAGTGTCACCTGAGGCCATTGTCTGCTCATCCTCACTACACTGTATATCGGGTATGATATCTATCCCTGGATCATCTTCTGTTTGAAATTCAGGAATTCCCAAGGATGTTGGTTCTTGTGTGGCAACATCCTGGATTACCTCTTCATCCTCCTTTGGCTGCAGTTCTTCTCTGAGATTTGTATCATGGGGACACTCTGGATTCATAGTGTCAAACTCTTCATTGGGTTCCAGAGTGTCCTCCATTCCAGATTCTTTTCCTCTTTCCATCTGCATTTCTGAAATTGCAGTCCCCTGTTCAGGTTCATCAATGTTCTTCCCTCGTGGCTCAGTTTCTATCATCTCTATATCGTGGGAGCATTCTGGGTTCACAGTGCAATCCTCATTCCCATCATCACTCCTGATTTCATTCTCTACCCTGGGATTAGTAGCAGCCTCAACAAGGATGATCAAAGATGCTGGTTCTTGTGTTGCAGCATCTTCTTCTTCTGCAAGTTCTTCCCTTGTGGACGTGGGCTGTTGCATTGTGCGAACTATGACCCCATGGCCCTTCTTTTTGAAAATTTCCCCACAATTGGGGCACATTACTTGCTCCTCCTCCCTGTCAGGGTCAATAGATTCTGCTCCCTCGAGGTAGTCTACCGCCTCCACCAATGTATACATTTTCTTCTCGCCTTGTTTCCTACAAGTTTCCTTCCATGTCTCCACTTCCCTTCGAAGTATTTGGACTTCCTCCTTTAATACTGTGTTTTCTTCCAGAAGTCCTTCAAGGCTGTGTTCTACCTCAACTGGCCTTTCTGGAGCATCCATTGGCCTTGGTACAAGGATTGGGATCTCTACCTGTGACTCCAGCGTTTCCCATCTTTTTTTGGCTTCCTCTGAGATTTTATTTGGTTTGAGTCTTTTTCCTCCTATTGGTGCATTTATGCTCGGCTCCTTAATTGGTCTCTTTCTTCATTTTCGTGACGTTTTCGTTTGAGGGGCTGACTTATCAGGATTCACTACTGGGGTCAAAGGAATGTTTTCTTGCGCCTTAGATCGCTCCTCCTCAATTAGGGTTCCTCCTTCCCACTCAGGTGAGGATTCAACAGTGACCGGCTCCATCTGTTCCATCTGTTCTTCAATTGCCTTAGCTCTGTCATCTTCAGGTTCAATTGTCGCAGCATTCAATGCTGCTCCAATTTCTCCTTCTGATGACAGAGCTACCCTGTTGTCTGCATGTCTCTCAATATTTTTATCAAAAATTTCCCTCAATGGTTCTGCTTGTGTCCCCTATTGTGCTTGTTCTGGTACAATATCATCCCCCCCCCAACTATATTGGAGGGACACCGATCCTCCTGATGATGTTGAAGCTGTGCCTGTTCTGCTAGGAGACCCAGGACAGGAACACGCTCCTGAGTGCGGGCTGTGAATTGATCCCAGGTGATATTTTGCTGGGCCAGGGTTCTTGAAATGATTAATTTAATAAGAACATGGTGGGTTAGGGAAACATGTGGATGTTTAGCCGTTTGAACAAACATCACCATCTGGCGTAGGTTATGGAACAGATAGTATGGAATATTCAACAAAATGCCATGGCGAAGATGGGAAAGCAAAGGTAGTTCAGAATTATAAACAACTTGGTACCTACCTTCGCAAGTGATATATTTCTTAAGGAAGACAGCAACCTGATCCCATGGTCGTGGCAGTGATTGCAGTACAATTCCTCTCTTCGATGATTGAACGTGCTCCCCCTCTCGTAGAAATTCCTCCTGTGCAACCATCGTGGGGATTCGTCGTTCAAACCATGCCTTTCCCACCATTGGAAGAGCAGTAACTTCAGATATAATATCCTCGGAAACTTCTATCCACAGCCCCCATACCTCAGAGTGAGTATCCTTGAGGTGTAAAGTGAATTGCAAAGCTGCTTCCCTGTTAAATCCGTCTAGTCGCTCGAAGAATTCAATCCAGCCAGCGGCTTGAAAGATGGAAAAAACCTCAGGATTGTTTCGGAGTTCCTGCGTGTTTAAAGGTTCATGACGAGCTGGAAGCCCCATGGTCCTAGCAACAGAGTTCTAGAGTCCGCGAGTGGAGGTTGCAGAGCGAGGAATGCACAGATCGCTAAGCGGAGATGTGAGTAGGGAGATGGCAAATTTGGAAAGTGCAGTGCAGAGGGAGGTTCAAAATTTTTATTCCAAATTGGGGAAGGTGGTGGTTATGAGCTTTTACGTCGCACGGGGGAGGGATTAATTAAGTCATAATGGTAATATGTATTAAGGCACGGCTGATATCATTAAACCCAAATTAACACTTAATCATGTAAAAATCAAAGCCATACCTCATGTGACTGTGCATCGAATGACCTACGGGGAATGATGATCCATGTGTTTGCTGACGTTGGAAGGCCGAGCTCGTGCGCAGGCATTAAATCGATCATAAGAATAGCAATTAATGCCATAATGCCATCGCCAGTGAAAATGGAGAAAACATCGCATCACCGGAGTCGGCATTATGCCAAATTGGTCGGCACGAGTGGAATAAATCAGAGCCATAAATAATAGCGGAAGCAATTTGCTTTGGTTAACATAGGAGTTACTACTGCAAAGAATAAAAGAACCGACTGTAATGCTAAAAGGTCCGCCAAATAAAGCGGGATTGAAGTTTCCCGGCATGATATCGCGACCAATTAAAAGAAGTTACAGCCGTCAAGGAAGATCACGGTGTCGGAAAAAATTGGCGGTACAGGGAAAAAATCACGGCTGTCAGAATTCACAATGGCTGGGAAAGGATGTCACGGCCGTGGGAGCATGTGGGTCGGCCACCGGGAGTGTATGTTCAGCCGCCGGAAGATTATGTTCGGCCGCCGGAAGCTTATGTTCATCCGCCGGGAAAAAGAATTTTTGGGCCTTTGGAAAAAGGGTTGTGGCTGTGGGAAAGTTTGTTCAGCTGCGGGAGTGTTTGTTCATCCGCCGAGAAAAAGAATTTTCGGTCCTTGGACAAAAAAAGTTGCGGCTGTGGGAAAGTTTGTTCAGCTGTGAGAGTATTTGTTCAGCCGCTGGGAAAAGAATTTTTGGACCTTTGGAAAAAGGGTTGCGGCTGTGGGAAAGTATGTTCAGCTGTGGGAGCGTTTGTTCAGCCGCCGGGAAAAAGAATTTTTGGCCTTTGGAAAAAGAATTGCGGCTGTGGGAAAGTTTGTTCAGCTGCGGGAGCGTTTGTTCAGCCGCCGGGAATGTTTATTCTGAGAAAAGGAAAATGCAACACAGGGAACAAAGGAAAACGTTTTTCGTTCAGCGGGCCCATTCTGGTCGTTCGCCTGGTTCTTCCCTGCAATTTTATTTCTTTGAAAAACAACAACCAAAGAGATCAAATGCAAAAAGAAACAATCAATATTTATTTGCTACAGTAGAAAAAAAACTTATTTATGTACAGTGATTCAATAGTGCGATTTACAGTTTAAAGGTTGGCAGAGGCAGAGAGAAGTTCCTGCCCTAGTAACAGTTGATACTCTGGGTCGGCAGCAATCTGCGAAATGAATGCTTCCTTCAAGATAGGATTACGGTACAGTCTTAGTCTGTGGCCATTAGCAAGTAATGGTATACGATTGTCGTCAATGGTCACCAGACGGACAGTGCCGTTGTCAAAAACCCTGTCAACCAAGTATGGACCTAGCCACCGTGTACGCAGTTTCCCTTTAAAATCTCTCTTGAATCTGGAGTCATAAAGTAACGCCCAGTCTCCTTCACTGAAGACCTTCTTTTTAATAAACCGGTTGTGCCAATTAGATCTCTATTGATGAAGCAACAAAGTCTGATATACTGCCGCTAACCGCTTCTCGTCCAGTTCATTTAATTGATTCAGTCTTTGCTTCTGCGCTTCTGTTACATCCAGGTTCATTTCGGTGGCTGTCTTCAAGGTTTTAATCTCGAACTCAATTGGAAAGACAACACTCTTTCCGTACACCAGATCATATGGGGAGAACCCTGTAGTGTTACGCCAAGTCATGCGATATGCCCACAGTGCTTCTGGAAGCCTGTCAGCCCAATCCTTTCGATGACTATTAACTGTTTTAGTAAGGATATTTTCAATAACCTTATTGGTGCTTTCCACCTGACCATTAGCCTGGGGGTGATAAGGTGAAGACACCCTGTGCTGCACATGATACTTCCTGAGCAAGGATTCAAATCGGTGTGACACGAACTGCGGACCTCCATCAGTAACTACTTCTTTTGGCACCCCAAAACGGGTAAAGATCTCACTGTAAAGAAAATCAATTACTGCCTAATCATTAGCCTTAGCAAAAGCTACAGCCTCCACCCACTTGGTCATGTAATCAGTACAAACCAGAATATAGACCTTCTGTTTGGAGGGAGGACTGATAGGGCCAACAAAATCCAGTGCACATCTCTCAAATGGTTCAACTACAAGTTGGGACTGCAGGGGCATTTGATCTGTTCGATTGGGTTGGCCCATCCTTTGGCAACTGTCACAGGACTGGACATACTTCTTGGCATCCCTGAATAGAGTCGGCCAGTAATAGCCCATCCGCAGTGCTTTGTGCCCTGTTCTTTTATCTGCAAAGTGACCTCCACAAGGCCCCTCATGACAGGCTTTTAATATAGGAAAGATATCATCTTCTCTTACACATCTCTTGATCTAAAGATCAGGCCCTATGTAGAAGAGATGGCCATTTAACCAACAAAACCTGGCACTGCGCTGAATAATTTTTCTTTTTTCTCGTTTTGTCATATATGGCGGGAGCTTCCCTGCAACCAAATAGTTAGCAACGTCTGCATACCATGGAGAATGAACTGAAAGTGCAAATAGATGCTCGTCTGGGAAAGAATCCTCAACAGGAAAACTGTCATCACTGTTAGTAAGACGGGATAAAAAGTCAGCAACAACATTTTCCTTCCCAGGTTTATCTATAATAGTGATATCAAATTCTTGTAACAACAAAAGCCATCTGGTCACTCTGGCATTGGTAACTAGTTTATTCATTAAGTATTTGATGGCAGAGTGGTCAGTGTGCACAAATGTAGGATACCCGGTGATATAATGTCTAAATTTATTGATGGAGTAAACAATAGCAAGGAATTCTTTTTCAGTAACAGTGTAGTTAAGTTCAGCAGGGGCTAGATTTTTACTAACATAGTAAATGGCATAAGGTTTTTGGTCCTCCTGCTATCCCAATACTGCCCCAATGGCAGTGTCAGATGCATCTGAGGAGATATGGAAGGGCAGGGTCCAATTAGGTCCCCGCAAGATGGGG
>LPNX011027636.1:5235-18986 GCA_001517045.1 Pseudotsuga menziesii | reverse complement strand
CAGTTCCCTATAATCAACACAGACCCTCCATTTCCCATTTTTCTTGGGTACAATCACGAGTGGGGAGACCCACTCACTATCTGAAATAGGGTATATAAACCGTGCTTCCAAAAGTTTCTGGATTTCCTCCTTCACTATATCCCTCAGATTGGGATTCATGCGTCGTTGGGGTTGACACACAGGCCGGGAGTCACTTTTGATATAAATATGATGAGTGCATAGATTAGAGGGGATACCCCTCATATCTGTATACTCCCAGGAAAACGCCCCCTTATATTCCTTCAAGAGGCTGATCAGGCGTTTCTGTTCCTCTGAGGAGAGACTAGGATTGATATTCAAAGTCCTTCCAGGTTCTACCTCAATCGGAATGCTCTCTGATTTTTTCACAACCGGGATTATGTTTGTACCACCAACCAAGGCTTCTTCCATAAGGTTTTCTTGCTCTTCCTTGCCCAGGGTAGTGTTAAGAATTTGATAGGCCTCTCTATTCACTGAAGTGGGTTCACTAATGAAATTGCTAATGGTATCATCTTCTGTCTCATTTTTGAAAGTTAAGGCCTTCCCTATAGTTAATAATGGCTGGACATCCTCCTCCTCCTCCTCCTGCTGTATCCAAAGGGATGTTTCAGCCTCTAGACTTGGCCGAGATGGAGGATACAGGGTGAGGTTTTTAGTATCCACACCATCAGATATAGTCATGGACCCCGATCGACAGCTGATACAAGCATCAGCTGTGGCCAACCACGGTCTCCCCAGGATCAATGGGTGTCCCCCCAGCTGCGATTTTGGTTGTAACACCAAAAAGTCAGCTGGGTACTCCCATGAATCTACTGATATAACAAGGTCGTCCAAAATCCCTTCGGGTCTGATGGTGGATCTGTCTGCCAATTCCAAAATAGTAGGGGTCAGTCTAAACTTGGTGAGCCCAAGCTTCTTTACAGTTTCCATAGTTATAACGTTGATTGCTGCTCCTAGATCCACTAGGACGTTGGGTATCTGTGTCTGTCCTATCTGTACAGTAACAATAGGATTACCAGGGTCATCGTATTTAGTCACAGGGGATTTTCCTGTTATCAAGGCCAATAAGTTTCCTATGACATAAACCGTGGGAGGATCCCTGAATTTCCTTTGTGTTTTTCTTGTACACAGCTCCCGAACTGTTCTAGCGTAAATGGGCACATCTTGAAGCGCTTGAAGGAGGGGAATTTTAACATAAAGGTTTCTTAATTCTCCGAGGAGGTTAAACTGAGGTTGCCCCCCCATTTTTGGTAGCAGTAATCTCTCGGGGTATGGTGGCTGCTTTATCAGATGGGAAGGCTGTATCTCTTCAGGTTTATCGTTGGATGGTTCATCCGTCCCTTCTAAGGGATGCCCAGCATCCTCAATGATGGGCCTTGAGTCAAATGGATGCTGTAAGCTCTCCTCTTCTTTATGCTCAGAGGATGAAACATCCTCTGTAATCACAGGTTCTACAATTTTCCCAGATCGTAAATGAATTTCATTACAGGGTACAGGGGAAAGAGAGTAGGCTGGCATGTTGACAGTCTCCAATTGGTGGACTTCTTTATTGATTGGGTTAGGATTAGGTTGGGCAGGCAGCTGGGGTTGAATTGGTATATTAGGGACATAATTGTTTTGCAGCTGCAGCTGTGACTGTGGAGGTAAGTATTGAGGATACGGAGGAATCTGAGGGAATTGGGGAAATTGAGGAGAATACGGTGCTTGTTGAGGTAGAGGTGGTTGAGGAAACTGGTTCCCAGGATGGAAATTCCTCCATCCAGGAGTCCATGACGTAGGTTGGGGTGGTGGCTGTGTCCAGGGATTCCATGAATTATAGTTTTGCATCGCAGGTTGAGAGGAATTCCACTGAGTATAATTTGAAGGGAATTGTGTATTCAAATTTTGCATATTATTCCAATTCCCCATATTATTCAAAAATGGGAGAGAGTCTGGAGACATACCTTGATTGCGAGGCTCCCATGGTTTCTTCTGTGCAATAAAGTAGGCTGCTTCCACATCCGGGTTTGATGCTTGCAGAACGGCCTTGACTTGAGGAAGTGACGGACATTCCTTCATATCATGGTTCAGCTCACACAGCTGACATACGTTCACTTTGTCAAGCGGGCATTCTCTCAATGGATGATTCTTTCTACATCGGGGGCAGAACACACCTAATGTGAGATCCTCTACTGCTTGTTTTTGTTTCGCCTTCAGGACATCAATTTCAGAAGAGATGGAGCTCATCATTTCTATTTTGAAATTTTCAAGTATATTTCCTATCTCTGCACGGGTAGCGCCTCCATTAGATGACTTCTGAGTTCGGTCAAAGACGTCACGTTCCAGCTTTTCTTGTTTATCCTGCTTATTATTTCTGGAAGACCCTCTGGAGTATCTTTTGCACAACTCCACAATTTTGTCGAAAGGTTCTTTGGATATGTCTCCCTTACTAAGCAGGTTTAACATATCTAGACAATCATCCCTGATTCCCCGAAGCAATATTATTTTGAGTACATCCAGTCCCATGTTCGTCTGCCCAGCTCTCTGCACATTGTACAGCAGTCTTTCCACGAAATCTTCCAAACTTTCGTCCTCCTTCTGCACCATTTTAAACAACTCCTCTCTCTTATCCTTGGTGTTATAGTTTCCTGGTATTTCTCCAGGAACACCTGCTTCATTGCTTCCCAATTAGTAACGGTCCCTCCCGCAAGGCTCATGAACCAGTGTAATGCATTGTCCTTAAGGGTAGCAGGGAAAAGTTTTAGTTTTTGGGCATCGGTGATATAATCGTAACTGCGACAAAGAATATCGAATTCAAAAAGGAATTCGTCTGGGTCTTCTGCCGCCTTTCCATGGAAACGAGGTAACACCGATGGTGAGATATTCTTCATAGGAGCTGCCCCATCTGGTTGTTGAATAGGAAATTGCAATGTAGCCACTGTTCCCTCTGGTAGGGAGCGATTCTCATGATGATAGTTTTCTCCCATCACTTCCTTCTTGTCAGATCCGTGTCTGTTACTCATCTCTTCTTCTGTTTTCTCCTCTTCATCTCCTCCTATACTCTTTTCTTCGTTCTTCTCTTGTTCCTCGTCCTTTTCTTCGTTTCTCCCTTGTTCCTCGTTCTTTTCTTTGTTTTTCCACTATCCCAGGAGCTTCTGGTGGTACTGATCCCACTCTTCCTTAGTTACACTCCTCCCGTTGATGTGATAATTCAGACCTCTACCAGCAGGTCCCGTTGTAACCGCTGTGTCTTTGTTTACAGGGATGGCTGAGGACGTCGCAGCTGCTCGTGTATTCTCCACCGTGGATCCTGACGCTAGCGCCCCAGGATCAGCAGGGTTTCTTCTGTTAGGAGTTTCTTGAAGACGAGCTCCAGTGGATGAATCAGTTTTGTCAACAAGGTCGTCAATGAACGTCCTTCTGCCCAATGGTGCTCCTCGACCTTGACCCGAGCCACCTGCACTATTAGTATCTTGTGGGGTTTTGGGAGTTGGGAATTGATCACGTTTTACCCTTCTAGTATTCATACAACCCAAATCATTTCATCACAAAGATAAAAAGAGACTGACTAAAAATAATTATCAAATGCAACTACTGATAGTGTTTAATTACCCTTCCCCGGCAACGGCGCCAAAATGTCGAGCACCCTAAATGCAGATAAGTTATTATCAACACACAGAGCTTACGAAATTCATTGTCAACCCGAGGAAGTCTTTTGTTTCACAGGGTAAGTGCACAATATATGCTAAACACCAAATCATTGTAGTGAATATTGTTCTTAAACAACTATGTTCATCCCTCAAACTTTGTGTGATCCCACCAATCTTCTAACTCTACAATTTCAACCTTGTCCTTCTATGCATCAACCAGAAATGAAATCAACAATTACTGACAGAAAGGAAATCCTATTCACAGCCCAAATTAAAGGAATTGCCTATCGATCTAATCACACTCGGAATCTGTAACCATAAATTAATTGTAATCTAGAAATTCAATTGCGACAGATCAAGCTCGGCTATTCTAAGAATTGAATTGCAGAAATAAAGAACAACAATTATAACAATCCAAGAATTACACAGGGTTCGTGAGATGTCAACCTGAAACCATGAGATGAACAGAGTTGTGTACAGCTATTGAATAAATTGCATAAAGATTATTTACTCAGTCGACTGTTACAGTTATTGATCTTAGGAAAATGCAATGTTGTAAATCACACACACTACTGCTGCGCACACAGAAAATATGATTAACGAAACATCACACAACCACAAATTAAAATATCCTACCTTAACTCAGCAATCTCTGCGGAAGGCGGGCCCAGCCTTCACACAGAGACGCTGGATGAACAATGTACAGCTCCCTTAAACCAACAGTAACTCTTTGTATTAAAAAGGAAGGATTATTACAGATTGCTCCCGCTGTTAATACACCAAATGAATTAACTATTTTCCAACCCCCCTGGGTCGAGACATCCTTCTGCATTTATACATACAAGCGATAACATCCAATCCTATTACAAAGGGCAGCCATGAAGATCTCTGATCTTTAGGCGCCCTGAATAACACCGGTTGTTACAAGACGTGGCATGATACAATTATAGAAAGTGCGAGAAAACTGTTGACTGGCCCAGAAGTGGCGATCTTCTCAGATCGCCATAATATTCGAGCAGCTACACTGGAGATCCCTCGATCATAGCACATTCTGTTATGGCTACTCTGACCGGCTCTTGTCTGGAATTTCATGTGCCTCAATCGATGATGGACAGGTTGAGGATCCCTTTTTGTGTCACGACCATCCCTCGTCCCTGGACTTGTTCAGCTTCATCCCCCTGCATTCTGCTCATCTCATATTATCTTCATACATCACACATATTAGCACAATTTCGAGAGATAAATAGCCTTAATTGTCACAAGAATAAGCATTAATAAGGTAGAACAATAATCAGTCTTACCTTGACAATTTAGGGAATAAAGGTGAAGAAATTTGGTCTGATTGGCATGCCAAGCAGTGTAAAACAAGGGAAGAAAGGTGATTAAAGGTGGTTAAAAAGGGACCAAATTTGGACGCAACACTTGGTTGTCGCTTTCTTCAAGTGGGTCATTCTACTGCGTCTGGCTAGGACCTGCGCCCACATCTGTTACTGGGGGAACTTGTATGATCGGCCTTGTTCCTACGTCCTTCATTCATTCAGTCAGCTACTGCTTGACTACTACGAGGATTTCTTCCTCGTTCACCACGTATGGAAACTTCGACCATTTATTCTTGTTATCTACACGAGCCTGGATGAAGACATGATGCATGTCAGCCCTGAAATTGGCCACTCCCACATACTGAGAAAATAGCTCATTACTAAGCCGCGGTGTCTTCAGAATATCATATGAAATATTCAGGGCATAGAAGGTGAACACATAGTTTGTCATCTGCTATAAGGCCTTATCCTGTGAGACCCACAGATATGCGTACCTTGCTGCACCAGGCATGTGCAGAGGCATATCAACAAACTATGCCTCGGTAGGTTCTCTCCATCCTACCAGTGCAATAAGCAGTAATAGCCATGAGTAATGAAAGGGTATACCTTTCTCTTGTGCATCGCGGACATCTTCAAGGAATTCTCTAGCAATGTACTCTACCCATTTGTAATTGTAGCCTTCGGCATAGTTCACAGCAATATTGACAATCGGGGAAGGTACTTCATTGGGTTTGCAGTTCCGCATTAGTTTGCATGCTAGTAGCTCTGCGGCGAAGTGGATGTTTTGATGTTGAATTTTCAAGGTTGGATATCCTCGCTTTCCTTTTGTCATCCCGAAGCGGTCCTTCATGTGCTGCACCAGCTTCGTGTCTTCGTGCTTTCTGATGAACTCAATGCCAGGATCAGGCCCTTCATTCAGCAAGCCTGTAATCCTGTGAATGAGCTCTCCATCAATAGGAACTTTTTGGTTTCCTATCCATAGGTGCCCATCATGCACCAACGCTAATAGCTGCTTGACCACTATGGTAACCTGTGTGTTGCGACCAAAGTGGGGAACATTGAGCATCTTCAATAAGATGGCTTGCTCCAAGCCAGCAGCCCACTGTTTCATTTCCAGTAGCATCATACCGGCCTCTGGATAATTGACAGAGTGCAATTATTTTCCAGGTGTGAACTGTAGAAATTTCCCACAATAATTCGTATCGTGGTCTGCGTACTTAAGTCGGTCTATCGTTCCTGTCATCATTTCGACCAAGTGCACACCCTATGGCAGCGAAGGGGTGCGTAATGTGAACTTGGCTGTCGGCCGAGGTGGCTGAAATCCTGGTCGAACAGGCGGAAGATATGGTGGATGTTGCGGTGCAACATTCTCATCCTCACCAAAGTATTCAAAACCTTTAGGTGGGAGCTCTGCAGAACCAACAGGATTCATCTCAGGATCCTCCGGTGTATTTCCTGATGGCTTGTGTCTTTCTTCATTCCTCTTAGAATGAACTTCTACCTTAAATTTATTTCTGGTTGACCACGTCTGCATTGGTTGAATTGGTGCTTGGGGAGTTTCTTCACAAGGTGCAAATGCAGGTGGGTTTCTCATAAGGTTCTGCAGACCCCTCTATCTAAATTCTCTCAACAATTCCTGGACTTCATGATCAGCTGACATGGATTGAACTGTAAAACACAGGAAAATGCATAATGCGAACTTCACAGGTATGGGTGTCTTCTTATAGAATCCATGGCCAAATATTCCATAACTGTGCATTAAAGACACCAAATCTGACTGAACGGCGCTAGATCTTGTCCAAACGGTGCTAGATTCCTTAAAATCTCATCATTACAAGCAATTAATGTAGTTAACGTACTGGCACCGCCAAATCTGATTTTTCTCAATGGTCATATTTTAAGCTTCGACACACCTTTCTTCTTCGACACGACCACTAACTTCAGCTTTTCCACACTAAGGACCTTCGACACAGTGCATACCTTCGACACATCCTGACATAGTTTCAATAGAACTTCAAGCTTTGACACCCTTCAAAACTTCCAACAATCTGCCAAATATCTCTAAGAACAACTTCATTATAGTATAGTACCCAATTTCAACTGTTCTTGGTACTTAGACTCTTCTTCTTGCTATTACTTCTGATCAGGGGGTACAGGCCCGTCCTTGTACTTCTTTAATCTACTTCCATTCACCATGGAAGGCAGGATTTCTCCATTCAACTTAGCTAACTGAACTGCACCACCATCAGTAACTTTCTAAACTATGTATGGTCCTTTCCAATGTGTCTTGAACTTACCTGGGAACTTCATGAATTTATTATCATACAAGAGCACAAGATCACCATTCTGGAAATGCTTCTTCTTAATGTGTCTATCATGCCATGATTTTTCTCTAGCTTTCTGTACTTGCTGCTGGAAACCTGCAGTGAATCTGTCTTCTTCTAGCTCTAGTATCTTTTCCAGTCTTTCATTTAACATAGCTAGATTATCCATCTCTATGAAGGTATATATTATGAGGCTAGGAACAATGTACTCCATGGGCATAACTACTTCCTGTGCATACACTAGCCTAAAAGGTGTGTGGCCTATCAACTTATTGCAAGTGGTTCTATAAGCCCATAATACTACTGGAATTCTGAGATCCCAATCATTTCTGTTGACATTGCAAACCTTCGTCAAGGTGTGCTCAAGAATATTGTTAAAGGCTTCGACAGTTCCATTTTCTTGAGGGTGGTAGGCAGTACTCTTCTGATGATATACTTGAAATTCTTCGGTCAATGCTTCATTAGTCTTATTCAGAAAATGTGAACCTTGATCACTCATAAGAATTCTAGGGCACACAAACCTTGACAATATATTATCAAAGATGAACTTCGCAGCTGTAGTAGCGCTATAGTCCTTGACTGGTTGAGATTTGTCCCAACGAGTAAGGTAATCAATTGCTGTAATAATGTATCTTGCTTCATATTTCTTTGCAGGAGGATTGATTGGTCCAACAAAATCAATAGCCCATTTGTCAAATGCTTGTAAATTTACATGTGGAACCATAGGCATCTCATCCCTCCTGGATGGTTTGCATGTCCTCTAACAGATATCACAGCTGTGGAAATACTCTCTTGCATCCTTATGAAGCATAGGCCACCACAATCTAGCTGTCAGAATATTCTGTGCCGTAGCTTTTCTTGCATAATGACCTCCTGCTGCTCCAGAATGTGCCTCAGCCAAAATCAATGGATTTTCATGCTCTAGGACACATCTGTGCAGTATTTCATCTGGTCCCATCTTATATAGCTATCCTGCTATCAAGGTAAAGTCAGCTGCTCTAACCACCAGCTGCTTCTTCTACTGTGTTGTCATCTCAGAAGGTGCAAACCCTGTAGACAAGTACTGAACATTATCCTGAAAATAGTCATCAACCATCTGGATGGAAAACAATTGGGCATCAGGAAGACCTTCATCCAAACTAGTGGGTTCTTCTCCTGACTCAAGCCTCGACAAGTGGTCAGGCCCCAGGTTAAGTCTTCCTGGCTTAAGTATGATCTCAAAATCATATTCCTAAAACAAAATCAGCCATCTGCATATCCTTCCACCTAACACAGGCTTGTTAACCAAATACTTCGAAGTAGAATGGTTAATAAACATCTTAAAATGAGATCCCAACAAATAATGTCAAAATTTATGCAAAGCATAAACCATAGCTAGACCTTCTCGTTATGTCGTAGTATAATTATTTTCTATTGTGGACAATTTTCTACTTGCAAAAGCAATAGGGTGATCAATATTACCTTTTCCTGACTGAGCCAATACTATGCCTAAAGAAATGGAAGATGCATCAACATGAACATGAAACTCCTTATTCCAATCAGGGAATACTAAGATAGTGGCAGTTACCATCTTTTCTTTCAAAATGTCCAAGCTTTCCTGACATTCAAGTGTCCATTCAAACTTAATATCTTTCTCCAATTTCTTTTCCATAGGGGCTATAATCTGAGCATATCCTTTAATGAATTTCCTGTAATATCCAGTATGACCAAGCGTAGTGTGAAGTTGCTTAACAAACTTCGGAGGTGGTAAGTTCACAATAATGGTTATCTTTGCAGGATCCACCATCAATCCTTTCTTGCATACAATGTGACCTAGTAGAATTCCAAAAGGTGCACAAAAGACACACTTCTTCAGGTTCAATGAAATCTGATGTTGTCTACACTTGTCCAGCATAAGTCTTAAACTGGCTATATGATCTTTCAATAAACCAAAGATAGTCCAATAATCAAAGTAAACTTCCAAGAACTTATGAATAAATTCCTTAAATGCAGATATGACTACTCTGGAAAACATAATAGGTGCATTCTTTAATCCAAAGGGCATAGCAGTATACTGAAAAGATCCCATTTCTGTAGCGAAGGTTGTTTTATGTCGATCCTCTGGAGCAATTCTGATTTTATGTTAACTTGAAAATCCATCAGTGAAAGAATACACTTCTTGACCTCCGACATTGTCTAAAACTTCATCTGTAAAGGGAGTAGGAAAAGGATCATCTAGACAGGCATCATTCAGCTTCCTCAAATCAACACAAATTCTGATTTCTCCCTTGGTCTTCTTTTCTTGTACCACCATAGGGCTGACCCATTCGAACTGTTCGACAGGCTCAATGATTCCTACAGCGAGCATCTTATCTAGCTCCATCCTGACTTTTTCTTTATACTTAGGATTCAGCCTATAAGGGCGCTACTTCATAGGCTTCACATCATCTTTCAAAGGGATTTTTATCACTCCTATATCACCAACGATACCTTTCATTTCTGAGAACTTCGTTGGAAATAATTCCTGATACTCATGGAGAAGTTCAGTCACTTTGCTTACCATTTCTTCATCCCAATAATCTCCAATGGTAGCGTACTTAGGCATTTCTTCTGATCCAATGTTTACTTTCCTTGTTTTCAAGGGCTGAGTTACTTCAGGTGCTTTGACTGCTGGTCCATGTACTTCGCAATGTCCTTCGGACTAAGTAATATTAATTTTGCTAGGGTCATCGTCTTCATCAATGGTGAGGTTATAGAATTCTACTGCATTAGCTTCTTGTTCCTTCCAATCAGGTTGGTGCTTGATTATTTCTTTATCATCAAACACCTTAGTATGGATCACCCTAATAGTTGCATCTAAAGCAGGGAAATCCTCATTAATAGAAAATGTGAGCACAAAACTATCAGTAAGGCTAACCCAACTTACAGTACCATGGAAAATATCCACCTCTTCATACCAGTTCTTTGCTACAGGTTCCAGAGTGTGTATAAACCTATGTACCCATTCTTCACAAGGTACATGCTTCCATGCTTTATAACACTGCTCCAAATTTTCCTGAGGGATAGTCTTACCATTAAATATGCTTCACACCTCCTGAGGTTGATCCATGAATCTCAGGCGAAGAAACTTTTGACGAGCTCCCCAACTATGAATATACTTTTTATGACCATTCCACCATCTGGTAGCTGTGGCTCTGAATACGGATTCTAGAGTCTCCATTTTCTATGAATCTGGTACTTGCTCTGAGAATTGCACAATAAAATCCTCTGGGTCTGTCAAGCCATCAAAAGTAGGTAAGACTCTTGTTTGTGAGCCAACCCATTTGATAGACTTAGAAATTCTTGCACATCGATGTCCATGTAGATCATAAAGTCTCGTCTACCAATTCTCTAGGCCTTTGTCTGAATCAGTCATGCAAGAACTGTCACACTGCCAATCCATTATACCTTCGGCAGTAGGGTTAACATAGTCTTTTTCTTTAGCTGTGATGTTGTAAATATGATCCAAAACATCTTGATCTCCATCTCTGACTGGCTCTGTATACCTTTCTCCTTGAGAAGGGTCCAACGGTACTATGACTCTCAAGCCTTTTCCTTCAAAAGTCATCTGTCTATTCTTAAGGTTGATTACTGCGTAATTTTCTATTGCCCATTCAATTCCTAGCAAGGCTATATAGGGGTTGATATCATCAATTATTTCAATGACTTCAAAATTTGCTATGGTACTGACTCCATCAATGTCCACTGGTACACTCGGGAATCTTCCCAAGGGCACAATCTTCTGCTGATTGGCTAATATGAACTGTATAGGGGACCATTCAAGTGTAGGTCTTCCCATTTGTTCCCATGTCTACCTAGTTAGGACATTCACTTCGGATCCCAGGTCTAAAATGATGTCATTCATGTCATAATATCCTATCTGAGCATGCAATCTCATTTCTCTTCCAGTCCTTCTAACTCTATTAACAGTTTTTCCTCTATGAGAGCTTTGCTAAGGTTCGCAAGACTGAATAAATTTCTGTAACTCATTCAAAGCTTTCTGATTTCTTAATATCTTCATACAACTCTATAAAAATGATGTCAGTGTACTTACTTGATCCAGCAAAGCTTCTTGCAACTGTAACTGCTGTTGATGCTGTTGCGTAGTTGCTACTGATGTTCTTGGATCAGCAAAGTCTTTTTTAGTTTCCATAAATGTTCCTTTTTCTCTTTCAACATTGAAGGCTATAATTTTCTCTGGGGTCTTACGGACCCAAGCCTCATCAGGTTGTTTCCCCTTGTTTGGCACCTGCGTCGTAGCTCCAGTCCTTGTAACAATATTAATGGCTGGGACAGATCTTTTCTCTACAAAAATCATCTGAACATTCTGAGTAGGAGTGCCATTTCTTTCTTGTATCTTGGCTATCAACTGTAGGAATTGGTCAATCACATGATCGACTGCTTTGCAATATCGACATGTCGTAGTTAGGTTCTGACAGTCTCTAGATACATGTCCTACCTGATTACAATTATAGCAAATAACCTGGCCTTATCCTCTTTCAGGCATACCACCACGACCTCGACCTCTGAAATTACCTCGACCTAATGTACTACCATGGTAACCATATCCATCATTGCCTTGTGCATCGGGTTGTACCCTATAAGCATCATAGGTTCGCTCTCTCATGAGGTCAAAGCTGCGACATTCGTCTTCATTGTGTCCAACTGACTTAAAAAACTTGCAGTAGGGATTCTTAGGTACTTGAACATATCTTTGTAGTAGATAGAAATCTTCAGGTCGATGTTGGCCAGTTGTTCTACAGATCTCACAATATAGGACATTAGGGTTAAACAGTTTTGGTGCACCAGTATTCAGATAATTTCTTAGTATAGGACATTGTTCTTTGTCATGACCTTCTGTCTTACATCGTGCACACCAAACATCCACTAGTGGAAAATGAGAGATTAGTGACCAGGAGACCAAAATATTTGGTCACCACAGTTTTTTTGAAGGGATAAATGACCAAAATTGATAAATTTAAGTGAGATAACTAAAAAAGACCAAGATAAATGACCACTTTTGGTCATGGGATAAAAACCAACTAAAAACGACCAAGATAAATGACCAAATTTGGTCACAGGATATCTAGACTAAAAATGACCACATAACAATTGGTCATTTATTTGGTCATTTATAGTTGTCACTCCGGCAATAAAAAAAATTCTCAATTGTTTTTCCCTCTCAAATCAATTGTTTGTTTTTCCCTCTCAAATCAATTGTTTCACCCATTTTTGGACATGGGAATCCAATGAGCAAAGGCAAATTCTTAGAAGCTAGATCCAGAGGGAGGAAGAAAAAATGAAGGAGGATATCCTGAAGAGTCCCCTCACATTGAAGGTAGCGGGTCTTCTGCTGCTTGCCATTGCATTAGTTGGAAGCATAAAGGAGACTGGGAAGGGAAGTGACACATTTGAACTCTCCTCCTTTACATTCCAATGGATTCTATGGGCCAAAGTTGTGGAGAGAAATGGAGGAGGTAATAGTATAACAAGGGGCACATCGTGATCTAATCAACAAAGGAGTCCCATACCTCCAAGTTTGGTGGAAAGATCTCTCATGAGCAAACTCCTCCTCAAATTCCAATGTTAATACATGGTTTACATATATGTTTGGTTAGTAGGATAGTTTGTAAAACACTTCACATACCATTTGAAATATAGCAGATATAGTACAATTAAATTGATTAACAATATATAAGGTATCAATAAATTAGTTAAGACAAGTAGAAGGTCACACTATTTATTAAATTATTTTTGAAACAATAAAAAACATTTACTAGTTTTGTATTATTATGTTTTTTTTCAAACATGACAAAGCTTATCATAACTTTTCTTATGAGATACCTTACATCCAAAGAAGAATATAGATCACGAACCTTCAATATTATATTATCAATTTAGATAATTATTTTAGTACTTTTTTCTCCATACACATACACCATTCTCTATGAAAATAAGAAAATTAATCTTTTATCGACCAATAGTGCTTCCCGCCAAAATTCATCCACAAGAAGATAGCCCCAGTAATATCAGGGTTTTGTCATCAAGTTGCTATGCCTCTATTCACAATCTCGACAACCCTCACTGGGATCTCCCTCGAAATTCTGCTTCAATGGCGTTATGAATCTTCCTCAATCAATTTATTGAACGTCCTTTCAAACAATCGGTTCTCTGTTAAGCAGATTCGCCTGCAGCGGGGGAGATTGTTTACAATTCTGGGGAACTCACGTTCATTTGGGCTAGCAGCAGTTCAATATAAAGATGAGATCCATCTCTGAGCCCAGTCTCAATTTCAGAGCAAGAGCCATCCTCGTCCGAACACAAAAAGAAATAGAAATTCGCTCTAAGCTGAAGTTTTGAAAAAAGGGTTGCCGATGCCGATAGGGATTATAACTAATAAGAATATATTAAGATAAGTTTCTTCATACAAGTAAGTCCCATCG
>LPNX011027624.1:23413-40657 GCA_001517045.1 Pseudotsuga menziesii | reverse complement strand
CCACTTGCACATGTATGCAAATGTACATATATTCTATAAGGCATGTATCAGAAGTGAAGCTTCCTCTTGTTCTTTCTCGACTTTGATCCACTAGGCTCATATCTGGGATCAA
The DNA here is from genome assembly GCA_001517045.1 of Pseudotsuga menziesii. Classification (NCBI taxonomy): domain Eukaryota; kingdom Viridiplantae; phylum Streptophyta; class Pinopsida; order Pinales; family Pinaceae; genus Pseudotsuga; species Pseudotsuga menziesii. The sequence continues at coordinate 40,545 of LPNX011027624.1, read as the reverse complement.
TGTGCGTCAGTGGAGCCGGACTCTGCAATACCATATCTCAATTAACTCAAAACCTATCAACATCTTGTTGGAAATTGAATGAAACAATTAGTCATCAATAGACATCTCACCTCAACGACATGCAGTGATAGCTGGAGTTCAGTTCCTTGTGTCGCAAACGGAGCCGTTGGTTCAACATCAATTATGGTCGGACTGGGGGGGCCAGGAGCTACTTCTTCTGTTGGTGGCTACAATCACCAAATGTTGAAGTAGTTAGACATGCATGAGTAAACAATAAAATACAATAATAAACTATGTCTAGCTAAACAACAATAATAAACTATATGTCTATATCAACTTAACGAGTTGAAATATCATCGAAGTATATACATTACCATGGTCTCAACCGTGGTAGAACCAAGGGGGGCAGGAACTGCTCCTGCTGCTGGTGCCTCAACTGTGGTCGAAATAGGGGGGGCAGGAACTACTCCTGCTGCTGGGGCCTACAATCACCAAATGTTGAAATAGTTAGACATGAATGAATAAACAATAGACAACAATAATAAACTATGTCAAGATCACGTTGAAATAGTTAGGTATACCTCGGTGTGACTAGATGCCATTGATGAAGCAGCATCAACTGCTGCATCAACCATCGATGCTATACTTTCTTCCGTTAAATCCAGCTCCTGATGCAGTAAACATGCAAATCAAACATTAACAAAAACAACTTATGCGCCAGATTTCAAGTTAAGCAACAAATATCATCAAAGGATATACATTACCATGGGCTCAGAAACTCCATGGCCATGGGCAGCTTGAGTCTTTTTTGGAGTGGGTCGCCTCATGTACACACAACCCTTGTCCACAGAAGGCCTGGGAGGAGATGCATCTGGAGGCAATGGCCCAAATGTTTGGGTTGGTGCCTACAATCAGCAAGTGAACTTATGTAGTTAGATGTATGCATAATTCAACAAACATGTACATGTATTTAAAAAATGACAACTGTAATTGTTTAACATATTAAAATGTTTACCTAGGTACCATGATGTGTCTCGTGGATCTCTCCACCCAGTGACGAATCTGGGATCTGCAAGTTTAATAATTGTAAATATTAGACCATAGATAGAATTAGTGAACTAACATGTAAAGTATGTGGAAATTAACAAATTATTGACAAGCATAATTGAAAAATTGAAATTTTAGAATGTTTACCTCAGTAGAACCAGATGGGCCTATACCATCATGGATCCCTCTACCAACAAAGGGATCGGTCGCTGTAATGCCATGTTCCAATCCAAAGTCCGGGGGGTCTCTGGCGTCAAAACGCAACAACTGCAAGTTCACGAAATTAATATATTAAAGCTCAAACTATATATATGTGTACAAAGAGGAAACTAAATGAAGAATCTATAAAAATTAACCAGATCTACATACCTCACTCAAAAAACCACTGAACGCAACATCTGTGGAAATACCATAGCAGGGACGACCACACGATGTGCACTCGTGAGGATCAGAACTCTGCTGGGGATGGGTCGATGGTGGTGCACTGGTGGATGGTTCTCGTGGCCCAGTAGGTGGTGGTGCACCAGTGGGTGGTCCTGCACTAGGTCCTCGTGGCCCAGTAGGTGGTGGTGCACCAGTGGATGGTTTTGCACTAGGTCCTGCATCCCCACTCATCTGCTGAAGAGTAGTGCTATGGTGAAGGACCACTCGTGCCAGTGTCAAAAAAGCATCCCATGTCTCAGCAACTATGCGAGTTGCAGGTGGGACATCTGGCCCATGCAATGGCGTGCGAGGTGCAGGGATAGGGCGATTAGGGTCTTGGACCCTCGCATTGGGTCGGTTTTGGGGCATCCCCCCACTGATCCCCTGAAACTCCAAGTAAGAAAAACAGTTCACGTGTTGATGCAACACGAACTCCGCATACATATTTCGAAGGAAATACAGGGGCATTTCCCTGTTGTTATGTGGTGGCAAATCAAAGACCATATACCATCTATCCATCTAGTTATCGATAAATGGTTGGTATATGCACCACTCAATGGATATATGTGGCCGGTTTGCATTTGGGATTTATCCAGTCCGAGGATCCCTAAATAATGCAAAAATTTCCTCCTTTTTTATTTTTAGCCTTCTTATTGCCACATAGTCCAATCCATCCTCTTGTTCTCTTCTTTTCCTCTCTCTATATGATGTGATATCATATAGTATATTAGTTGACTGCGAAATAGTGTCAACAATAGCATCCATGGTGGATGCAAGTGAGTGGCGAATCTCATTGCCGCCACGAAAAGAGGCACCGATGCCCCTTAAGCGGGAAAGCTCAATCAGAATCACGACATTCGGATCCATTGCAGCAACTACAAAAAAAACATCAATAAGCAAATCATTAGAAACATATACATGGCATATAATGACGTCTCTTAAAAATTGAAAATGTATTAAATCAAACTCAAGTTAGCAATTTAATGACAAATTCACTTGCATATATTTATTTAAACTTAAGATTAAACATTTCACAATTAAAACGTAAGTTTTGTTCAACTTGTGACTACATTCAGTTAATGAGTAAGTAAGAATTGGATATAACTTGTTCTGGCTTACAAAGATGGTTGCGCTAACTTAGAAAGATGATTTGAATTTTGTTGAGAGGTTTGTCTTTCGTTTAAGGTTTGGATTTTGGCAGGAAAGGAGGAATTGTTCATTGTTCCATATTTCTTCTATATGGCCAGATTAATAGGGAATGCCATTATGAAATTGTCCATGGTTCTATAGCGAGTACGAGTTCTTTCATCACTTTTTGAAAAGATGCTTGTTTATGCTTCTAGTCATATTGAAAAGATGTTTGTTTATGCTTCCTAGATTCTAGTGAGAGTGGTTTTTTTTCTAATGGTTATGGTTTTCACAATCTCTAGGAATTTTGGCTTGCTTGTAATTTTAAAGGCCTTAATTCATATGTATGGCATATGATGTAGATTTTTAGGCAATATTTGGTTTGTTGGTGAATTTCTCTTGAAGGGTAGGCTCTTTTGGTCATGTAATTGTTTGGGTTATTGACTATTCTATTTTTTTTATGTACTAGAGAGTTTCATTTGATTAGATATAGAATAGCATCTAAATTGTTTTTTATGAGGAAAAAAGAAAATAAAAAGTTTAGTCTTCCTCCATAATGCATGTCAATAGGGTTTTTTCCAATGGCATTGCCTAGAAACATTTGTGACAAATTGTATGTGATCAATTTATGTGTTTAGTCTTGGGGAAGGAATTGGCATATCATCATCCTTGGTTGGTTGGTGTTTTGGCTATGAGATGGCTGTTTATTTTTTTATGGTTTTTATTGCATTTACAAATAAAAAATGGTAATTTAAGTATCTAATTGAAAAAAAAAAAGCTATGGGTGAATGAATTACTTGTTAATATGACGATTCACTGGAGGATTTGTCTTCAAATCGAGGAATGGGCACTCTTCCAAGCTCCTAAGGCACGAGCAGGCCGTCGTCTTCGCGCTTCTGTTCGGTGAAAATGACTCTCGGTCGGGACTGTGTGTTTTATTTTTTTTTTATAGATTTACAGAACGCGCACGCGTTATAGAGTTACAAAACACGTACGCGTTTTGTAGTTCTATAACGCGTGCGCATTATGGTTACCTAGCCTACATGTTTGCTGACATGTCAGGCTCGGATTTACTATTCCAAGTGCTATGGAAGAGGAGCGCGTTCTTTTTCTATGTAACGTGAGCTTGTTCCTACAAAGTTGAATTGCATCTAAAAGGTCCCTCAACTTCTTGCACACACCCTAAAACGATTGTTTGAATGTAATATCCCAAATTTTGGACCTACCATTTATAGGCATGAGCCTATTGATCATGATGTTTATATTGATGTTTTATTTTTATATTGGGTCCAAGACCCCACTGCATATGAACATGGTGATTTTCTTTGTATATTGGGCGTAAGCCAATTGTTGATGATATATGTGTATATATGTTGGTTTTGTTGGGCGTGGACCCTGAAGCACATGAGTGATGAAATGTTTTGTGTTGGGCGTGGACCCTGAAGCACATGATCGATGAGATGTTTTGTTTTGAGCGAGAGGCTTTGGAGCACATGAGTACTTACACTTGTGTTGTGCATAAAGCTCTGGAACACATGAAAATGTAATTGGAAAAGTTGGGCATAAGCTCTGGAGCATTCTATGTTGATGTTGAGCATAAGCTCTGGAACATCGGATCCTTGGCCATTGTATCCCTAGGTGTATCGTACAAGTACATCCCAACATTTAGTGTTGAGTGAGAGCTCTAGAATTGCACTATGTTTGTAACTCCCTCTTATAAGGGTTGAGTATGGGCTCTAGTAAGCGCTAGGGGTTACTGAAAAAGATTTAAAATCACCTTCGAGTGAAAACGACTCGAGAATAATATTGATCTCATCATACTTATTTTTAAGTGATTAAATGAAATTTTGAATTTCCGTATTATCATCAAGTACTGAAGAACTACCACGTTATACGAGGGAAATCCAACATGTAAGGATGTTTAGAGTTTCCTATCCTAGTAGACCTGAGCCATCTGTCTACTTGACCTTCATAAAGAAGTGTTGTTAATTCTAGGGATCATGATACATGATGCCCGAAGACAAATGTTAACAAGTCTTTTAATACTATGTATTTTATACATATTATGTATAAATAATTAATTATGATTAATTATATAATTGAATAAAGAAAGAAGAGAAGCTCCACCAATTATTATTTATTATTAAAGGATGAATAAATAGTGAAATATCTATGAAAGACTAACTAGGAACTAGTTAAAAGTTCCGAGGTTAAGAATTGAAAATTACCCCAGTAAATTAAAAAGGGTTTAATCAAGAAATCAAGGATTTCTTGATTTAACTGCCCCTTTGACTGAAAAGTATATCTATAAAGACTCAAGCCAAGCAAAGGCTTGGGGGTTATGATTTTTATCTAGGAGAATTATTATTCTGGTTGTTTTTTCTCTCAAGTGTTTTCTTGGAGAACTTTTCCTGCAAGGAAAAAAGGATTGATTCAGAACTGATTACCGGTTAGGAATCCCTACCTTAGGAGCTCTAAGCTACTTGCATGTTGGAGTCCAGCACAGGGGGATTCGGATTTAAACCAGGAACGATTATGGGTCATAGTTGGGTGGAACGTGGTAGTTCCCAAGTGATTTGGTCATCAAACAGAGGTCAGATCTGCATTGAATTGCTAATGTTGATTATTTAAGTGTGTAGGTGCAGCCATTGGCAAAGCTTAAAATTCAGGTATGAACCCTTGAAGGCCTATTCTATTTATTTCCTAAAGATTCATTACTGTTTATGTCAAGTAATGGCTGCAATGTAATTTCTAACCCTAATGGTCAAGTTTTATGGTTAACAATCTGCTAGGATTTGTATTTGCAATTCACTAATCAAAGGCTAGAGAATTTTTATTATATGTTGTTTATGTTTAGGGTTGTATATTTCATAAATGTTCCTGTATTAACTAGGTTTTGATCTTAGTATTATGTTTATAGCTTGTTCTCTGTATTTAATACTCTCCTAGCATATTCCATTTGTCAGCAGAGGCTTGCCCTAAATTTTAATTGAAACTAGTTCAGTAGTAATTAATTAAAATATTAATTATGCTAACTAATACAAGTATATATTATAAACTAGATCTACTAAGAATAGATTTCATATAATAAACAAGCTAAACATATTTTATTAAAGACCTTCCAAGGTCTTCTCCACATAATCATTTAAAAACAAAATACTTTACATAACTGGAACAAACATTAAATTTCATCAGAGGGATATTGTGACCATCCATGTGGTCCTTATCAAGAATCTGCCATAAAACCTACAGTCTTAACATCTATAATAAAATACCATAAATCACATGCATTATATATTTAAAGGTCCCATATAATATTCGTTATAAACATCCATCTATAATTTTACCAAGTAACAATTCAGATAACTCTGTATTAATAAACAGAGGTCATGGTATCGACCCTTACGGGTTACAAATATAATTCAGAAGCAAAATTAAACTCCACATTAATATCATCTCTATAGTTCTTATTTAAACAAGGAATTCATTCCTCTTAAGAAGAAAACCCTATCTTATGCCAACACAGGTCACGACATCGAATCCCATGGATGTTCATGACCCAGGGTCAACATAATAATAACCTTAAACATAAATCATTACCATAATCAAAACGCATAACAAAATCCATAGCGTAAGTACCTAGTATCATTTCTATTATTACATATAAAATGTTTTACAATTTGGTATCACCCAGGCCCAAATCGATGAAGGTCGTATACCCAGTCACCGGCCACAGCCAAGTTTCCAAATCCAACCACACAGAATAATCACGCTACAGTAACCAAATCGATATCGTGGGTTTTCCATAATCCTAGCTCTTACGGCCATATCTATTTAAATAACAAATTACATATTAAAACACCAACTAAGCTATCGCAGTCATTGGGAGAGGCACATGCCATTCATTGCATGGCCTGCACCCATGCTGAACCATTACAAAACCAAATTTACAATACTCTGTCTAAACACAGTCTCCATTAATGCTAATGCAAAGCTTACGGTGGCAAGCCAATGGGCGACGACACCATTGCAACAATGTTGCAGCCCATGGCATAACGCCCTAAGCTCTAGCAGCTTTCCCAAACTTAAAATACAAACAACACAGACAGAGTGTTGTGCATACTTCCAAAACCTAGACCATTATAATTATACACAGAGTGAATTCTACAGGCCTAAGGCCACGATCGAACCCAACAAGTCAACATTTTAAAAACGCAACATTAAAATAACTACACAGTCCTGAATTTACACAGTTTAATCTATTAAAAACCCTGAACGAAATCGTATGCATTTCATACCAAAACACATTACAGTCTTCACATAAAATCCAACGCGCAATACATTTACATAGAAGGGCACGAATCCTCCTTTACAAACAGTCAAGTATTAATAATGTTAAAGGGAAAGATGTGAGCTATGGCACCATTGCAAGTAATGATGTAGCCACGGCTCAATTTCCAAACCTCCCAACTAGAGCCAAAAACCCAGAGCAAGCTACATTACAAACCCCGAAGGCAGAGTCGACAAGCGCCCTATAAAACCCCAACCCTGTAAAGAATCCCAACTCGGAAATGCTAGAATGAGAGGAGGCAAGTAAGATCTTGCTAGTAGGCTTACCATGGCCATGAAGTAGCAACCCCAATTCGAAAGTGTAGCTCTGTGCAAAACCCAGAGCTCCTTCGTTTCCACCTGCAAACAAATCCACAATGGCATGAGAAGCATGACCATGCCATGGAGAAAACAACGAAGCAATACGTTTACACAGAGTCTGGTCCAGCTTACCTGCAAGTCAATGGAGGTCGCCTCCCTTCTCCAACTGCACAGAGGCCACATGAAACCCCATTGCGAAAACCACATAATGCACAAACAGTGAATGCCCAAATCCTTTGCCAAGTGTGTTCACAAACCCCGATGGCATTAATGGCACCAGTTGGTGGCCATTAACGCATCCATAAACCCTCACCATAGCATATGGATTGTTGCTATATTGCATACCAACCAAATCATAAGTTTAAACCCTTTATCCTACAGTTTTGCCACCTTCCAATATCAGCGTAGACATAATACTAATGACATGGTATTTATACCATAGTCTCCCAACCTATAATATGCACAGGCCTTAACACTATTGTATAGTGTTTACAATGTTATCCCCTTAGAATTAAATAATTATGTTATTACATGCCCTTTGCTAGATCATATAGGTAGCGTTTGTGCATAGGTATTTAGTCTAGGTTTTGTAGTATTTAGGAATCATGGCAAACATAGTATGCCATGATGCCCTCGTTAGGAAGAACAAGCATAAGTTTCCAAACTCGAAACCAAGGCAGACCTGCAAAATAGAAACAAGAGAAGAGAAATTAATTAACCGAGAGATATATAATTAATAATGGTAAGGACAGTAAGTTAATTCACAACATCTAGTTAATTAACTAAGAAAGATAATTAACGAACATAGGGCTTACTTGAGTCGTAAAACGAAACAATAATAAAAGTGCAAGGCGGAACTGGAAGTATAACTAGGAACTGAATTGTTTCAAGTAACTAATAATCTCGATGTCGCAAGAGTAACCTGTAAGTCAATAAATAAGGTGCCTTAGTTCGAATGAACTAAGTAAACATGTATAACGAAGAATGACCTTACCTCTTAGATCGTCATGGGAGAACGAGTCCTGCCACTCCACCACTTTATTTCCCATCAACAAAGTTAAGTTAGATTTTATTAAATAAACAAAGTTGGCACATGTGCAGGAGCAAAACAATGATCTATACAATTCATTAATTCACCGACAGTAATAACTAAGATGTAACTATAGTTTAAATAATAGAATTAAGACATAAGAAGTAAACGAGCTAATAATCACTGAATGGATAAGGGATTAGCAGGACAGTATGAGTAGTTCCTGAAGAGATCGAAAGTATAAGTAGCACATGTAATTCCGCACGAGTAATAATGGTCCCCTTTGGGTAGTTTTAACTAGCCTATAATTTTTTTTTTTCAATTTTTGGGGACATTACATTGAAGGCCCCATAGAAGTGGGGCCTTGGCAATAAATAGATTTAAGAAGTATATTCATTTGAATTAGCATATGATTTGCATTTAAGTTATATTTGCAAAGAAAAAAGGAATGTAATTAAATTATTGTCATGTAAAGTATAGTAAGCTTGTAATCATGAAATGAATAAAAGGGAATGAATAAATAAGGAATAAATGGAATTAGAGCACTTAAAGAGTCCTAGTGAGGCTATGAGTAATTATTAGTGAGGCTAGGAGTAATTATTTAGTAGACTTGAAGTAAATGAGACATGCACTCACAATTAAGGGAATAAGGACATTGGATAAAGGAATGTCTAAGAATAAAAAGAGGAACTCATGTGCAATTTCATGAGAACATGACAGATGGAGGCTGGATAATATAAAATAGAAAATTAGATATACTATTGCATTTAATTGACTAGTGTCTCAAGTAAATTTTTATTTAAGGAAGATAGCATGAAGGGAAAAGACACCCTTATGCACCATGTTGTTGGATGGAGTAAGTAATGGAAAAATTATGAGTTAGTGTATTTATTGTGAGTTTGTCAAAGCGAGTGCTTAAGAGATTGGGAGATCTAAATCTAGGTTTGTACTCCTTAGCTAGTGTGTTGTTCTCTACGGCCCTTTACGGATTGAAGGATTAGAAGAAAAAAGATTACTTCTATGGTAGGGTGGTTAACTGGGGAGTCAGTTGTCTTTTTGATAAGATTCGATTGGACATGGAGCTGGGTTGACTTCGACAACTTCGGCAAGTCCACCATAGCTAGATCGACCTTCAGAAAACAAGTTCTTTTCATTTATTTGATTTAAGTTTTGTTGTAATGTTTTAAGGGAATTATTGTTGTTAGTAATTTAAAGCTGCAATTTATAATGAAATATGATGAAATTTTGTGAGTAGAATTTACATTCTATGTGTTAGATAGTGGTTTAGCTAGGGTCCTAGAGAGAGGCTTTACATTTGGTATCAAATCGGGTCGATCGCTCTAGGACCCAGACCCAGACCCAGAGCCATAAACTATATATGCATAATAATTTTTGCTCTTGGAATCCAATTTGTCGTATATTTGCAGAGGCATTCCATGTTCATTAACCCAGAGCTTTATATGTAGCGAATGATTAAATAAAGTTTATGCTTGTTTCATGTATTCATATTTATCAATAAAGGGTTAGTGATTGTTTACTGCACAATTTGCTATATTGAGCTTGCTATGCAATATCACTGGCAGCGAAGGGTTTTTCAAAGAGGAAAAAATTAAAAAAACCCTTTAATCACTGGTACTTCTTACAATGAAACCCTTTTTAGACAAATTTTTATTCCATAGGTAAATTTCCTATTCTTTGTTGAAATTATTATGGGAAAAAGGTCAGACTATGTTCTATATGCCTCTTTTCGCATGTATTTTGAGAAATTAAGTCGTAGCGCTACCTATATTGATGATATGATTATATTGTTATATTAAGGCTATATTGAGAAATGAGAAATTAAGTCGTAGTGCTACATATAATGATGGTTTTATTGTTATATAAAGGACATATTGAATTTGAATTATGAATGAAATTTAACGTAGGTTTCGACCTATCATCCTCATGGTACTGACTACCAATTCTTGCTTGTTCACAAAGATTTTGGGCTACTCTTTCAAAAATTAATTCAGTGCGTGCTATTAATAAATTAAAAAAAAAATTGTTTTTTGATATTTATATAATTAAAGGTAACAATGAATTATGTTTTTTTTTAATCATGGAAACAACAACTTTTCAAGAGTATATGCAACAGTCAGTAAGCCAGATATGTTAGTAACTTGTGATTTAGTAGGGGCCGATACACCCATCAAGGTGAGACCTATCATGCTCATAGTACTGAATACCGATTCTTGGTTGTTCACAATGATTCTGGGCTACTCTTTCAAAAATTAATTCAGTTCATGCTATTAATAAATTTAAAAAAAAAAGATTTGTTTCTTGATATTCATATAATGAAAGGTAACAATGAATTATGTTTTTTTCTTAATCATGGAAACAACAACCTTCTAAGAGTATATGCAACAGTTTGGTCTAGAAGCCTGTCAAGGTGAGCCTATATTCTAGGGGTCGCCTACCCTTCAAGCCTTGTCACAATGGGTCAATACTCAACTCTACCCACACCATTTTTGAACATGCGACTTCCAAAAGATAACACATATTCTTAACCATTAAACCCACTCAAATACTCCAACAAAAAACTAAGTAACAACTGTTAAATTAAATTAGATGGAAATATGTATTGACTAGTCCATCCAATGTAAGAATGCAAGTTGCCTCCATTAAATTCAGTTAACAGCTTGAAGTTAATTTTAAAATAAAATTTTCATTGAAACCAGTGCCTATTTCGATTCTCGAGACCGTGGTGGGGATGCGAGTGGCAAAGTAATCCATCCAGCTGTCGTTCACCTACAATTGCTAGATCTTACAGAGTGTGGGTGTTTGGGGTTTCCCTGTCACCTGATTTCATTTTTTAGCTTAAAATTGCCCAACAAACAACAAAATTTACAGATTTTGTAGATTAAATTCACGGCAAAATATCAGCTTGAAAGTCAAAAAGTCCCCTAGTTAGACAGCTCCTTATCTATTTATCAACACATGTCTCTACAATCAAGTGTATCATTCACTAGGCTGGTAATAGGTTGAGCTTTTTTATGTTGTTACCTATTCATTTTCTAAAATCGTGGACCCCTGGCAGAAAACTGTGATAATATTCCCGAACCTTTAAATGTTTTCTTCTAGAAATTACCCAGTTTGTCTCTTCATTATTAGCAATGTTTCCACGGGGATTCGTCAAATGGAAAATTGTCCCTTTCATGTTTTCCTTACCCATTCGATCTGTAGAATTTACAATAGATACATTTTGGTGAAAAATGCAACCCACGGTTCGGAATTCATGAACTTATACATCCTACGTTTGATCAGTTGTTCTTGTCGTATGCCCTATTTCGTACAATATCGTGAAATAAAGTATCATGCGAAAAATACACAGGAGAAGGGCACAGGGAGACTCGTGATGGTGATTACTGTATTTGTTTGCCTATACAGTCTCCATATTACACAGGAGAAGGGCCTATACAGTCTCCATATTATCTTTTTCTTGTAAAAGGCTTCATAAGATATATTTGTTAATTTACATGTAAATGGTGTGTTGATAAATCATACCTAACGGTTGCATCATCGTCAAATGATGTGTTGCTCTGCCACGTTGACTGGATGCAGCGCCACTGGAGGAGTTCGGGGGCACCCAAGAGTTACTGATACTCAAGATTTGACCTAACCAAAGCCTCGATGGATGGGGAGTGTGGCCGACTACCAACTCTATGTAGTCACAAAACTGTTCTCTGTGTATGGGATTGGCAAGGAGAAATAGCGTTGTAGGAGAGAAGGAAGAGCCCCTGCAAATTATTACCCTAGGTAATTAAGAACTATGACGTTCTTCATTGAGGAAGATTCATCATATGATTAATCCATTAGGTTATAGTATTAGATAAGCTAGTGAAAACCTAATTATGATAGACGTTTTTATTTGAGATTTTGGGTGGACTAGGGTTTATGCTTTTTCATGTAGGGACGAGGATGAGACAAGTGTATTATCGAGATTAATTCTATGGCAGTGGTCGAAATTGGAAATAAAAAATTTGAAAGAAAGGAATATAATGAATAACTTGTAGTTAGCCATGAATAGATAACTTGTAGCAATGCATAACCAACAATTCATGGAAGAGAATGTGAGATAAAAATATAAAAATATAAAAAAAATGATAGTTGATAGATTATTTTATACATGCATTGCTACAAGTTATCAATGCATGTTGCATGGATAACTCGTAGCCGATGAATGGATAACTAACAATTCATGGAAGATAACTACAAGAATGTGAGATAAAAATAAAAAGAATATAAAAATAACTATAGTTGATAAATGGATAACAAGAAGAATGTTGGTGATAACATGTAGCTAGGCATGGATAACTCACATTTTAACCAATTTAACTAGAAGAATATGAGGAATAAAAAAATATTTCCAAACTTTCTTCTATTCCATAACTATCTCTCCACCATTTGATCCCTATGAACATGATTCGACCACAAACTATATAGATACGATAGTTATATTCAGATTACTCATCAACAAAGATTCATTATTATATCTATTTGTGGCCATCACTTACATGCTCTCCTTGACAATCAAATCGTGTGCATGGCTTAAAAAACAACAAATATGGAGTGCCGTGGATGGTTCACTCTTATCCCTGACATAAAGTATAGCAATGTTTCCATACTTGACAGTCCCTGTAGACATTCCATGCACTTGATGCGGGCACAGCCAGATTACCTTGGCGCGTTGCAGCTGTTAACCGTCGGCCCAGTTAACCCTTCACCAATCTGCCTCGGGAAAAATGTTCGGGTAAGCATGTATCGACTCAGCGTTAACGATAAGAAGGGATGGTATTCCCCATCGTAACCTTGGCGTAACAACCTGTACAGTGAATGTGTAATGGGTCTGACTTAGGTCCATTAATTGGAATGCACTACCAGCTGGACCACTCAATAGATCGACTGACACTTAGTTAAACTGTGAGTTCCATAACTATCAGTAGCGGGAGTAATTCTCAATAAGTTATTGTATTGAAGAGATGCATTCTGAAGATTTTTTAGTCATCATCCTAAAATTGACACGTGTATTTTATAAAAAATAATAAAAAATTATTAAAAATGACTTGTACTCTTAAATTAAATTTAAATTATTTATAATTACATATATATAACAACATAAATTAGATAAACTAAAAGCATAATAATTAGATTACACAATAAACGTTTTCACCTTGAAAGATTTGGTCTCTCTTGGTGTTTGGTAAATCCTTTTAGATAGAACTATGCTGATAGTATAGGTGTTAAAAATTGTTGTGCAATTATTAACATGTTTATAAGCATGGAGGTGAAGCATCAACGGTTTAATGTTTGACATTTAGTATACAAATTGATTGATAACTAATAGATCCTGCCGATTGACATTTACCCCACCAGTTCATAAAGTTTGCCAAGTGACTTCTGACCAAATCAATTACGATTGCTTCCCACCGAATGAGTGCACAGTCTACTCTTATGTGACAGTCGACAAGTAGGAGTCTGGACCACGTCTGGACCAATTCCGAGTTGTATCTAGTCACAAAGGGATAAACAATTTTTTGATGGATGGTTAAAAGGAATTAGATTTTAAGTGGAAAGGCATATATATTTTATAATTTTTGGGTGGATTATTATATATGCTTTTTCAGTTATGGACTAGAATGAGACCTCATATGGATGAGAATGATACAAGTGTACTATAAAGATTGATTTAATGGTCATTTAAAATTCTTAATTAACAATTATAAAAAAAAACGAAAAATAGATAATGTGATAATTGCACTTTGTGGTAGTTGGAAAAAAATAAACAAATACAAAGACGCTACAGGTTGATCAAGCAATGACCTTCGATCCCCTCATGATCTTCTATGCCTATGCCTCTGATTGCTACTGCATCCATCATTCCCTCTGGTTATTCTCTCAATAGGTCTTCTTTATTATAGGGGAATTTAGACGAGGCCATATATACTGAGGTGGTTTTATCTAATGTGATAATTGACCTTAATGGAATGGTAATGTGTAGTCCATGTGATAGTGGAACTCCATCTAGCAGATAAAATTCAAGCTAATGTGCCCAAGGTTTAGTCAAACTGCATTTTACAGCTGGGATTTGGAGTAATGTGGAATTCGTGTGACAATCAAGCTCCTAATAAACTCCTACGAACTCCTAATAAACTCATATGAACTCGTGATAGTTGCACTTAGTGGCATGGTAATGTGCAAATCATGTAACACATGAACTCCATCTAGGATTTGAGAGTTGAGTTAATGTGCATAAGGCTTAGTCAAACTCCATTTGAAAGCTAGGATTTGAGATAAATTGGAACTGTCATATTAAGTGCAATGATGATACAACTATAAGCTTAACTTCAACTATGTGCTTAACAACCACAAATTAAGTGGCTCTTGTATGAGCTTATCATGGGGGCCTCCTTGAGATTATAAATATCTTGAATTTTCAAGAAATATTTATACGCTAAACAAAAATAAAATAAAGAAAAGGGATTGAATGATAAAAATATGAGTTAAAGAAAGAGAACCTAAATTTCAATGAGAGCCTTTCCCAAAAAGAAATGTTGCAAGACAAGTACATTACAAGGGGTACTTGAGCACTTAGTTGGAGATGATGGCTACATCTAGGAAGGATGGTTGGATAAAAGAGATATTTATTACAAGGCTCTAAAAAGGGTTGGTAAACAAACCTTGTGGCTACTTTGCATTAGTAATAAGGATAGAAAACAACCCTGAAATAATGACCAAGTCCATGACAAAGAGGTAAGATTCTTCCTGTAACCCACCTACTGAAAAAACATTTAATTTTTGAGAAAACATTACTTTAAAAGTTATTGTAAAGTTTTATGTTGTTGACCAAGGATGGTGAAAGATGACTGTAATTGAATATTTTATTTATTTAAATAATTAAAAGAGACACCTATCCAAAAAAGATTGTTGAAGAATGTTCACTGACCCACTAGGAGGAATGGTATTCTATTGAATGCCAAATGACAAGTGGCAACATCCCTATAATTGTTGTCATATTTCCTAGAAAGAGGAACTGAGCAGGTGGCTCATTTGATTGCAAAACTGACCCAAAGAACTAGGAAAGCTTATATATACCATCGAATGAGTAGGAGTCTCACTACATTCTAAGTGATTAGAACCTTGTCATTTTACTGGAAACTGGAAAGTGATGCACACAAGAGAAATTTGATGAGGGGAAAGCTAAGTGAATTGTTGAGAGTTAAGTCTGCAAGTGAGATTTCTAAGTTACAGAGTATTGTGTAGGATTCTACACATCATCTTCGTTCTGGTGGTTCAGTGAACAAGATCGGGGGTCCTAAAGAAAGTGATCTTGGCTACTTTTAGGAGATAGTTGGGAGCAACGGTATTCTTTGGGTGTTTGTTCTCTTCGACAATTAACGTGTTCTAAGTTGTTTTTCTTACTAATCTTAAATTCATTTTATGTTTAATCTGGAAAACTCTATGAATGTTAAACTTTGGCAAAGATGTTATCTGCTCGTTGCAATAAACTAGGATAATATTCTATTGACCATATATTTATCTATGCTACTGTATACAAAGAGTTTCTTAGTGAAATTAGTAGTTGATGTATTTAGAATAGTATCATATCTCTGTATATAAATCTCCTCTGTTTACTTGGTGTATTTAGATAAATAGTAATTAGTATTTCTTAGATTTTCTATTAAAAAGCCTTACAGTTAAATCAAAAGGTTAAATTAGAAGATATCTTCATTTAAATTAAATTATAAATCTTTTATAGATACAACCTAATTTTTTCTTTTTGGAAATAGTAAAAGAATTTGTCACAAGCTCTCTATTTAACAATATCATTATAACTTGAAAATACATACTTTATGTCAAACAACAAATCTACGATCATAACTATAAGAATAATAAATGTTTATATATATTTATAAAATCTACTATTATTATCTAATACGGCCTAAAGGCCTATTTATTTAAAGTAAACAATCAATAACTATATAGCCAAAAGGCTTAAACGTTTTCAAGAAAAGATGAATTAGGGTTTTAAAATTGTATAAACCATAGTTACATATATCGTGTCGGCGAATATATCGCCGGGGGTCCGGAATGAAACTTATCGGCAGCAACGGTGAAAATATCGGAAAATATCGGCAAATGTCGTTTCGCATTAAAAAATACAAAAATAAACATTTTTTTTCAATTTTTTTAAACATCTAAAGCAACAACAACATCAAATAAACACATTTCCACATAAATATTAAAATACCACTCATATATAAGATGCATAATATGTCAAATGGTGGATCATGATCATATATCGACTATAAACTGAAAATACTGAAATATGTTCTTGATGGAATGATAGAACATCACATCAAATGATCAAAATAAATGTCTCTCAAGAGATGAATCATCATGAGTCATGACTCATGAGGCATGTAGAATCATAGTGTATAGGGTCTAGACATAGGACACCAACATAGTATGATAGTATAGTACAATGATAAAAATAGGAATCAAGTCATCGACTCCCTGAGGATGATCCTCTAATCAATCTACCCCTTTTACGAGTCGAGGGAACTGGCTGTGGCACCACTCTTCCTCTAGAAGCAGTAGGTGCCGGTGGTCGTGGAAGTGGTCCAGATGAGCCTGGGGTGGAACTAGAACCTCCAACTGCTGGAGTAGATGCTGTGGATGAGGGGGAGGCGAATGTGAGCTGTCTCACTCTCCTCCCAGTCCCAACTGTATGACTCTGTGGAGTTGGTGGGCCACCTGGAGCTGGTCGGCGCTGCAAATGAGTATCAACCTCCTCCTCAATGTCCTCATATTCATA
>LPNX011027624.1:0-22498 GCA_001517045.1 Pseudotsuga menziesii | reverse complement strand
CTGTGAAGCGTCTCATAAGTGAAAGAACATATGTATGATTATATATATATTTTGTCACATTCTTAGCTGAATCAATGACTTCTTTGATCCAAGGAAGTTTTGCCATGTCCTCTAGCATCAAATCAATGCAATGGCCAGCACAAGGAGTCCAATACAAGCTCGCATACCTCTCCATAAGCATCCTCCCAGCAGCAACATAACTGGCAGCGTTGTCCGTAATGACTTGGACAACATATTGTGGCCCTATCTCTTGGATAAACTTATCCAACAAATCACATAATAAGCGTGCATCTTTAACATAGGCAGATGCATCGACAGATTTGATAAAAACTGTCCCCCTTGGACAATTGACCAAGAAATTGATAAGGGATCTGCCCTTCCCATCAGTCCATCCATCCGACATAATAGTGGAACCGGTGACCGCGCATGACTGTTTGAGCTCATCTAATCTCCGGGTGCAATCAACCTTCTCCTCATCAAGGAGTCTCCCTCTCAAATCATTATAGGAAGGCCCCCTATAATTTGGAACAACAGTGCCAGCAGCTTCAAACATGGCATGATAGTAGGGGTTGTTTTTGGCAATGTTGAAAGGCACATCACCCCATAGAAAACATTTTGTCACAAGTCTATCCGCCTCATCCTTCTCCCTTTGTTTGCGCATGGTTCGAACAGAAGGTTGCCTCGAATGCGATGTCGATGCCACATGAGGTGAGGCTGAAGAAGGCATAGTGTAATGTGGGGGTCGTGTAGATGAGGAGAAGGAATACAAGTCTCTTGTGCCCCCCATGGTTCGTGACTGTGTTCTAGATGCAAGTTCGTGTCTGAATTCCTCTTTCTCGTCCCTCTTCTTAGCCATGTCAAGAATGGATTGGTTTGCAATCCGCATCACTTCTGGGGTAACAGCAGGACAAACATCCACTTCATGCCCAGCAATTTTGGCAAGGTGGTATTTCAAGCGGCTAATTCCACCAGAAATCTCCTTCCCACATAGTTTGCAATTCAACTTTTGCCGATTATTAGGGTCAATCGGCTACCCATACTCCCACATTGGATCCAATGGCTTTGGCATTGTGTCCACTGTCACCTATGCCACATTGCCACAACAAACAAACAAAAATGAATCAATTTTAAAATGTTCTTCTTTAAAATTTTGATTCTTGAAAACAATGAAATTATTAAAAATTTATAACATTCAAACTTCAAAGAAATGGGAGGGTAGCCTACCTAAAACCCTATAGGCTATGTTTGTAATGGGAAATCTACACCCTACACAAAATTTAAACCTAAACCCTACCTTAAATCTACATTAAACAACAAATCTCAATCAAAATAAAAAATAATGAAAGTTTAATGTTAAGAATACATATCTGGTTAAATGCTATGGAAACTTGATTGCTCCCTTCCTCTCCTCTAGAAAATCGCCCAAGATCGCCCAAATCGCCAGAGCTCCTCTTTCTCCAAGCTAAAATGTCCAAATGACTTGAAAAAACCCGGCCGTGGACTGTTATCGGCGAGTTTTTTTATTTTTTTCTCAGCAGGCCAATATATTCTGTCGACTCGCGATAATATCGGAATATATCGTGATATATTCAAAGTATCGAAAAATGTCGCGATAAATAGGGTGTGATATATCGCCGGGGTCATTAAGTCGCGATATATCGCGATGTCGGCGATATATCGCCGATATATGTAACTATGCAAACTAAAACACAGTAAACCTAACCATTTTAAAACCCACGATGATTGGCAAGATAAACATAGGTTTTTAACAAAAAAAAATTATAAACTCTTATAGTTGTCAGTTAAGGAAGTATACTAGAGGTCACGTGATAGAGGCCCGTAAGGAATTTTCTTTTTCATTAAATTATAAAACCACTAGAAAAAACACAACAAAGCTCTTACAGCTTGATAAATCTTGGTATCGATAGGAAAGAATAGTAAACACATAGCACCCGATACTTATCACGCATCAGCTAACACAAAGTTTTATTTGCACATCTTAATATAACCAAAGTATAAAATCAATTAGAGTAGGTCGTAAACCTTTCTTAACAGACAATAAAATCTTCTCTTAACATGATGTAATTCTTTTATTACCAGGCTGTGAATCTTTTATGGACTAACCAAATTATTTTAACAACCAACATATAAAATTTTCTTAGTAAATTACCAAACTCTAATACAAATAAAATATCGGGAAATAGTAAACAATTTACAGAATATAAATAATATATTTCAAATGATACATAATCAAAATATATTCTATACAGAGAAGCCTCAGATGTAAAACCAGATAAACAATGTACAAGCTACGAAATAGAACTGAGGGCATCTCAATGGTATTCGAAACCCAAATAGAAAACAAAAACATGAAATGGCTATAATGCCTTAAAATTTCACAGTGGAAGCTTCATTACAATTCTTCTCACAGACCCCACAGTCTATCTCAAAAGGAGTCTGAAATATTTAATATGTATCTTAACATCGTAAGGAAAAATTAACAAAGAGGTATACCATCGAAAAATGAAGGAGGTATGCAACCTCCAAAAATGAGTCCATACCCTCAAGGAAATTGAATTTTCATATTTTCTTTCATTGACTTTCACACCATAGGCGTATTTGAACTGTAGGCTTTTCAAGGGCATGGGTGTTACCAGATACCCTCGATCCAAGTTGGTTGTCATAAACCAAGCTCCATCTTTAAACCAATTTTCAAGACCCCTGTTAAGAAATGTTACACAGAGGCCAAAACTCAAACTGTTAAATGACATCATTTTCCTTTACGAAACCTAAACAAAAAAGAACAAATAAGAAATATATTAAAATCGTAAAAACATCTTACCCTCAGTCATGGGGGCTTCACTTTTTGGCCAATATCCTATCACATTAGTCCATATTGTGGGTTTTAAAATTATCAAAAACCGAACCAATATATTGCAAGTATTGGGGGGATGAGGGGTTTAAGGTGGGGGTGGGTAGGGTGGTTTATAAGGATTGAGGTATAAAAAGGGATGGGGAGGAGGTTTTAAGTATTGGAAGGGGGTTTCAACAAAAAGTGTTTGGGTCAATATCTCTTGAAATTAAGGCTATTCTTTAGTATCCCACGATCGCACGTGCTATGTGAGAGGTTCACTACGTGAAGTCCCTGTGCCCTCAGTTCGAATCCACAAAAAGGAAACTAGAGGTGACTTCGAACAAAGAACTTGTGGTTACATCCTAGCAAGAAAACCAGCGGTTGTTTGAACGCATTGTTTTTCGAACCCTGGAATGGTCAAGAGCCTCGACCCTCCTCATCGATAAACAAACACAAGAAATGCAATTGTACTAAACCTGAGCTCTTTTCGTTAGGGTTTTACAGCTGGATATCATTTTTTTAAAGCTCCATGTGATTGCATTAAAAATCCCACCTTCCTCCACATTAATGCAAATCTTTATCTATTGGCCTATACTTTGTTTTAATAGTTTGAGGTTATGCAAATACTTTTTAAAACTCAAACATAATATTATAACGTTGCATAGTTATAATACAGCATGAGTGGGCCTAATGGTTAAGAGCATGTGTTTCCTCTTAGGAGGTCACAGGTTCAAATCCAGAGGGGGGTAGTGTATGTACACCTCTGTAGACTTTAGCAGTTAAATCGCTGCGCAGAGGGGGGTCCCTTGTCCCACAAACAAGGGGGTCTCATACACCAATTTGGTGTCTCGCTTGGCGGTGACCTTAAAAATAGATTATTATTATTATTATATCTTAATAGTATGTTTCCTTCTTCATGCTCATCTCCTATCAAGGTTAGGGTCCCCTTAGAACCCTACCTTTGGCTTTTAGTTGTATAGGATTCACAAAGAGCAAATGCCCCAACGATATTTAATACCTACATAATCACAAGTAAAAGAATTGTGTTAGCTTAAAAAATCTAAGTAAGACACATTGGCCTCGTAACCCTTGTATTAATCAGGGTATGAATACAGAGGGCCTAAACAATATAAAAAGCATGACAAATCCATTCCCTTGGTAAACAAGTTTAACATTACAAATTACAATTATGACAAACTAATACAACACATAAGGACTACAAACTAAGTAAAACAGTAATCTAGTAGAGTAATGTTTTCATGAATGGTTTGTCATGACGATATTGTCAAAAATGTATTCTCTTACAAATCAAATGGTTGAGTGCTTATTATCATCTAAATCTTATAATAGTTTTAGAATATAGAAGTTACTATATTTTCCTTATAAGTTATGTTGTTACCTAGGATAACCCAAAGTAATAATTTTTTGTTATTATTGGATTTTTGAGTTGTTAAACTTCCAATATTGGACAAATTTGTTGAGTAATTGATGAGATTTTGGTGTTGAGCTTATTAACTTTGGAGCACCAAAATTACTTGGACCCATTGTGATATTTAGGTGTTTAATTGGTATGCTTAGGAGAACCTAAATTAATCATACTTATTTGTTGTTGAGTTGGTATGCTCTAGAGCACCTAAATTGATCATACTTACTTGGTGTTGAGCTGGTACACTTTGGACACTTGAGATGATAAGTATTATATGGTGTTGATATGGTATGCTCTGGCACACCACTAACTAGTTTTTCTTATTAATATGTTATACAATGTTATGTTTATGTTATATATTATGAAAATGTTATGTGCATATGTATGTGCAAGTCATTCTTAACTTATGCATATTTTATCCACATAAAATGTTTAGATCATGTACATATTATGTTATGTTCAGGCATAGATCATGTTCATATTATGTTATGTTCAGGCATAGATCATGTTATGAGAGTTGATATGATTTCCTTATGACGAAAATCAAGTTGAGAATTTTTTTAGACACCATGGAAAACAAATATGGTTAAGAATATATGGCAAGGTTAGGTGCCATGAAAACTAATTTTGTGAATAATTTATCTTATATCATGATCTATATGCATATCATGTATGACTAATGGACAATGTAGGTACATGAAGATCACAAAAAACAATTGTGAGTGAAATGAACTCTAAATAAGTTGATATGAAGAGGCAACAATAGGTTGCTGAAAATAGATTATGGAAATAATTTGCATTGTTTGAGTAAATACACGCTTTGAAAATCAAGAATCTTGAAGACATGCAAACATAGATGCAAAGACAAGAAAGAAAAAGCTAGAAAAATAATCACAAAGACAAAAAGAAAGATGTTTTTTTTTAATGGTATGAACACCAAGGACATTATTATTTTTAAGGGGGGAGGTTGTAATATTCATCCTCTATCCCCCTATATTTGTAAGGAAAGGATAAATTGTGTACTTGCTCTTAGAAAGGGAGCAAGCAATGAATCCATAGGTAAAAATCTATATTTATAAATGTAAATTGTAAGTTGTATTGTAAATTGTAGACTTAGGAGACTAAAGACTTGACTTGACTAAAATTATAGGGGCATGGAATCCACTAGGGGAAGAGGTTGAATGGCTAGTTGGTCGTGGGTTGGTGACAAGTATCATGTTGGTACCACAAGAACTTAAACGATGAAAAAAGAACTATACGACACTTAAGTTTACAAGTGATGCATAAAATATGATTAAAAAGTTAGTCCTAGGATGGGACATCAAATAAAACACTAATCATCGTAAGCATGAAAACAAGTTAATATGACCTAACTAAAAGCATAAGGTTAACAAGTATTAAATGTTGATAAGTACAATCAAGAATTTAGACAAGAATTCATTGATATCTTAGCCTCGAGAAAGGATGTCAAGAGGCAAGATCGTACTTATACATAGGAACAAGTTAAGTTCTTTATTACATTGCTAATAAATTACAGAGCTAAGTATTATTAAATTCTATGGCAAAAAAAGGCATTAATAATTACATTAAGTAACTATAAGTGCTCATGGAAAGCATCATGCAAGATTTTGGGTATAAAACAAAGTAAACAAATTATTTTCTTTTGAAATTTATGAGAAAAACAAAAGAATAAATATATAAATGATTGCATGGAAACCTAGTAATTGATGAATGGATAACTAAGTCGATGCATGGATAACTATAAAATGATGAATGGATAGCCTATTCTTCATGACACGTAACCATTAGTTGAGACAAATTAAGATTAAGTTAAATTACTTTAAGATTGATATTTAAGTTAAGCTAACTTGTTTAGTTAGCTAAGGTAAAATTACACACATATATATTAAAAAGTAATTACATTAATAGATCTTTTATTTGAGATTTGGAGTGGAATCCAACCTATTTTTTTCATCAATAGATGAGGATGAGGCAAGTGTACTATAGAGATTGATTCTATGGCACTTGTTCAAAATTAAAAATAATCAATTATAAAAAATAAAAATAAAAATAAAAATAAATAAAAAATAATTGGTAGCTAATGAATGGATAACCAATTTAGTTTATGGAAAATAACTAGAAGAATGTGAGATAAAAATAATAATCGATAGTTAATAAATAGATAACAAGAAGAATGTTGGGAAGAATGTTGGTGATAACATGTAGCTATCGAGGCATGGATAGCTCAAAGTTGAACCCGTTTACTAAAAGAATATGATGAATAAGAAATAAATTCCAAATTGTCTTCCATTCCATGGCTATCTCTCAACCATTTGATCCCTATCGATGTGATCCAGCCACAAACTATGTGGGTGTGCTAGTTAAAATATTTTAATTGGTTAGAGCTAGCTAAAGATAAGTTAGTTGTGGCTAAATTAAGCTAACTAAAAGAAGTTATCTAAATTTCAAAGAAAGATTAGTAAAGGATCATTATATCACAAAAGTTTATATAAGAGTCGATGAAAAACTTTATGGACACTCAAGTTGCTTTGAGGGAAAGAGCTTTTGAGCTGTCATGTTGAGATTTTCCTATTGAAGGATTTGTTAACCTTCGCCCTTGCCCTAATGGATTCCTTCCCACCTTGAGGGTTGCCTCTCCGGAGATGGAATGCACACCAAGCAGAGTGCCAAATGGTTGGGTGAAACATGAAGTCAAGTTTTCAACCGCTTTGTCTCCTCTATTCAGCTATATAAAACTTGGGACTAGGTTGTAGCGGAAACCATTTTGACAATCTTCTTCACCCTCGATAACAAGTTCATTGTTATTTAAACTTTTTATATTTCTATATTATTGAAAAGAGTTATTTTTGGTTATGCAAATTAAATGAAGATCATAAGTGTCATTTAAAATTTCAATGTGAATATGAATAAATTGTGATTTAAGTTTTCTTATTTGGATGTACATGAATTGTGATTTAAGTTGAAATTTATATGGAAAGAAAATATTACTAGTTGTGCAAACTAGACGAACCATAGAATAATTATTCAATCCATAGATGGATTGTACATAGTAAACAAAACCATTTTATGGGCTCTCGACCCATAGATATATCTTTTAACTGTATTATATTGGATTATCTCTGTATTATTCAAATCCGAAGAAGGTTTATCTAATCATTAGATGGATTGTATGTTTCGATGAAACTATGTTTTTGTCTATGGAATGATCCACAACACTGCATTTTAGCTTTTATAATGACTATATAGGAAATAAAACTAGTTTTGATCAATGAGGAACATTCCTAGAGAAGAATATAAATACCCTAAGTTAGAAAAAACAAATTGCATGACGCAGCAGCTGTATAAAAACGAAGCCTGGGATGGTAGCGATTTGCACCTACAGATTCTTCATACCATGAAGACATGGGCCTTGTTTACCAATTACATCTCCTAAAGATTTGCAGATAAAAAATTTAGTGAACGGTTATGTTTTAGAATTCTTAATCGTGTAAAACAAATAATTAATTTAATAAACAATTGAACCCCGAATCAAAATCTGGAGTCCTCCCATCTTAGTGTTATGATCACAGGCCAAAAGATCAATGTTTTAACTTGTACTCTATAGTATTCATAAATGATTTATTTGACCCTGTATTATTTCCATCTTTAACGTGTCTCCCGTGTACACATTCTATGCAATTGATTAAACAAAATGTTTCCATACTTAACACCTCTCCGTAGCTATCCTTCTAGTGATATTTGCACCAGGACCTGATAGAGCCAAATTAATTGGGAGTACATCAAGAGTGCCATAGCATTCTCAGGTAGACGTTAAACTTCCGTAGGATCTGTTCATGAGAGTTAGCAGCAGTTTGCTTGTAGTGCCTCTAAATCTACCAAATATTATATACCTTACATGAAACCGGACACGTCCAAAAGGGCCTGCATGTCGTGTGTCTGCGTGTCGGACACGGACACGCTGACAGAGAATGTTTGACACGTCTCTGCAGCGTGTTTTGTGTTCGACACGTGTCCAAGGACTATCAGTGCATGTCCCAAAAATACGACACGTTTTTCACTAAAAAAACATCGAGAACTGTTTTAAATCAAAATATTTTTACTCTCTTTTTATCATTGCAAGTGTGGAAAGGGCTTTAAAGTGTGTTTGTTGTGTAGGTAAAAAAGATTTGAAGGATTTAAATGTGTACTTACTAATATCCATTATGGTTTCTATTGAATATGTAAAAATGTGGATCTATATGTCTATATTTTTAATATATATATAAAACTTATCCTATCTGTCCTGATTCCAAAAATCACTGTATCCGTGTCAGACACTCAAATCCCCATATCCTGTCTGTCTCGTGTCCTCGTGTCAAATGATTTAGCTTACCTGCCAAACAGACAGTCGATGTGATGTTTAAACCTAGGCCACGTTTTTGTCATTAATACTTTTTGAAAATTCTGAATCGGTGTCATTAATAATTTTAATCCATTACGTGGTAGTTCAATATCCTGGAAATCCTTGCCTGATTATAAGATATGGTTAAAGCATGAAGTTGATAAGCTAACTGGGAAATGTTACAAGTTAATGGAATAAATTGTCTTCTTGTATATACATAAAATTGATTAGTAAAGTACGGGATAATGTTGACATTCACAGTTTATAAAAATGATGTTCAAGGAAAAATTTCATACCCACCAAAATAATAACTTAAAAGTTAGGTACATTAAGGTTGGTTGTGGACTATTCCCTTCTCTCTTAGTTTCTCTTAGAGATTAGGTTGTAGCAGTTTCTCTTAGAAATTACAACCA
Source organism: Pseudotsuga menziesii (assembly GCA_001517045.1). NCBI lineage: Eukaryota > Viridiplantae > Streptophyta > Pinopsida > Pinales > Pinaceae > Pseudotsuga > Pseudotsuga menziesii. The sequence continues at coordinate 13,403 of LPNX011027624.1, read as the reverse complement.
GGTTGTAGCATTGTTTCATGTAGATTTGTTTTTTCTTCATCGTGGATTTTTTTTCGTTAATATTTTATGCTAATAATTAAATATAACTCTTGTGGATTCATAGAATATATTTTTCCATTATAGAAAGTTTTGAGTTTGGTGCAAATGGTAGTAGATGGGGACTATCTACTGTCCCTTTTTTTCACTTATCTTTCTTATTTATGTGTAACATACATCAATGTAAGACATGTCATTTTCATAGTAATTGAAATTATCTAGTGCATATAAAAAGAGACAAGTTGGTGTTCTGTCAACACCTTTTGAGGTTTGGTTTCTATTGTGGTTAATACTTAATGTTCCTTTTCATTTTGTTTAGTCTCAAATCGTTCATTTATTATGATACAATGAAATAAGTTTAGGTTGAGTACCATATTTATTTTGCATAGCATATTTATTTTGCATAGTTTAATTGATGAATTTTATAGTGCAAATGAGACATTATAGTGCAAATGAGACATTATACACATCAATATAACGCCTTAAAAGTAATGTCGAGCGCAATCTCTCAAATGGCCATCCAATGGATGAATCTGTGTAGAAGTACCACTTATAAATATGTTACGACATTACTTGCCAAAGTGATAGTCCACAAGTGGTTTGGTTCACTCTTTCCTTATGGTCAAAGTACAAAGGTTCTCATCCAATAAACCAAGAATAATGCCAAAATGTTTTTAATAAAAAATAAGAACAATATAATATTTTAAGCCACACTCTCTTCAAGCTTTTAAACCTCTCTCTTCGATCCACCAAATGTGTATTTTTAATTATATTAAGCATTTTCCATATATTCCATTTCAAAGTAAAATGAGAAATCCAATAATTACTGGAGATCTCGTTTTGCTTTAGGTCTTACTAAGCTATCATTTAAATCTGTTTTTCAATTTTAATTTTAAGTGAAAAAGTTTTTTTTTTTGTAAATAAAGATATTATATTACATCAACAATGGATCATTACATAGCAGGATTACAAAATATGTCTTTCAAACAGTTGGTGTGTTGTGACACAGCACAGCAACAGACCTGAGATACAAAAATCCAGTCCCCCAGGGGGCACTAGATCAGATATTTCAGCGGGCACGAGAGCCATGACATTCAATAACAGAGATTGGGCTAACCCAGGAGTAGAGCCTGATTTTCTCAAAATGAGCGGCATCTGATAGGCCAACTTTACAAGCCGAGACAAAACTAAGATAGACATTAAGCCTTACAAGCCGAGTTAATAGCTGAGAAAACAAAAGATTGCAGGGAATCAAACCATTTTCTTAAAGGCCAAGGGCAGACTAGACACCATAGCTTGAGCTGGGATGGAGGTAGAGCATGGGGGGACCACATCAGGCTGAGTGGGAGGATTGAAACTCCTGTGCGCTTTGCCACACCTTCCACACCGAGAACGCGGATGCACAAATTCCTCAGGGCCTTTACCCACAGCGTAGAAAGCGACCCCGAGCCTAGATACAATGATATCCACCTTCTAGTGGATCAGATGGGATTCCCCATTGTGAGATTTCCAAGCTTTAATGGGTTCCTCGTCCCCTTATTGTTTTTCTTCCCGTTCCATGTAAGAGTGACCAACCATATTCATATTGACTCAGTATTGCATTAAGAGACGGTCACAGGCAGCCGCGCGACAAGGAGTGGTTCTTGGGTCCAAAACCCATTCTGTCACCTCATGGTGAAGGTCTTCCTTAAGCATATTTTTGACAGTATGCCAGATTTCCTCGGCCCTTTCCTCCACTTCCAGGTGAATGTTCAGAGGAATATGATCTTTGAAGTATTCGACCTCTTCTTGGGCTTGGATTTGTGCCCTTGTGGCCCTGTGGGGATTCTTCATGTTATCCTACTTGGTCGAGGAATCACCAGGGGACTTACCCTTGTCCATCAAACATTTCAGAGCCATTTTCCATGGGAGGGGGAGTGGGGAAAGCGCAAAAGCTAAGAAGGATACAGTGAGCCACAAACAAGCGAGGAGGAGGGGCCACGGGGAAAACCAAAGAGACCGAAAGACAGAGAACATGCCTGAGCGATGGAAGTGGGGTGAACAGAGGGGTGCAAAATAAAAAGGGAAAGGAGGAATGATTACCAGGCCAGGGTTGTACCCTGAAAATTTCATGGCAATTAGGCAGACGACCTCCCTCGTACTCTTCCCTATGGCGGATCCACTGCCGAAAATAAATGTCCAGTCGATTCGGCTGTCACTCCATGCCTCGTCCGTCCTTTTGCATTCAGCACCAATGAGAAATATAATGACCAAGGACAACCACTGTTGGATCCGCTCGCTTGCCAAACTGATATGGCCAGGCATATTAATGGAGGCCTATCGTGGCGTGCTCGTGCCGTCTGTCACCACTCGCCACCACAACGTTCGGGCGTGCCATCTATGTCCCTCCCTCGAAATCGTGAGCTACCATCTGTCTACAATGATGGGACCAATATTCGGCCTCAAAGTTTTCGAGAGGGCCCCATCGGTGTGCCAACTCACCGTCCACACCCGCATTTGCAAGGAGGTCCGCTGCCTTGTTGGCGCACCTTCTGACATGGCTAAAAGAGATAACTGAATGAGTGAGGAGCAGATCACGGAGGGAGTCAAGGAGACTAGCAAGCCTCCAGCTGGTGGAAACTTGTCCGCTGAATTGGCCATTTACTAAACGTTTCGCCACCTAGATCATGATGTTGGAATCTCCCTCAATTAGAGCGGGGAAGCAATCGTCACGAACCAGGCATTCCAAGCCTTGAATCAGACCTTTGAGCTCAGTGAAATTGTTAGTATCCTGGCCAATGGCTCCCAGAAAAACAAAAATTATCTGCCCTTGGAAGTCTCTGCATAATCCTCCATAGCCCGCGTCTCCCGGATTCCCCTTGGAAGCCCCATCGAAGTTGAGCTTGAAAACCTGTGGGGGTGGAGCCAACCAAAAAATTGGGCTGGAAGGTTTAATGATCCTATCACGCCAATAGAACTCAATTATCTAAGTTTTGTCAATCCCCCAAAATTCCGCGATGTGAATTTCGCCTGCTGGGATAAGCTTATTCTCATCGTGCCATTGCATGCTTCTAATGGAGGAGAGGAGGTTGTCCTTCATCGTCTTCCAGACTTTCTCAATGTTGTTACTCTTATCATGGAATATTATCCCATTCCTTTCCTTCCAAAGGAACCACATGGTCATTCTTGGTAAGGCATTTCATATAGTCCTAATGATTCTATTTTTGAATGCTTTATGACTCTATTCCGTCAGAGTTCTAGCTGGATGAGCTCTCTGCCTATCGCTTCTTAGGAATCCAATGGCCCCCTTGTCCCAGATAGCTACAGCAAAAGGGTAGCAATCGAGAAGGTGGCTCGTGGTTTCTTCCACTTGGGAGCACATGCAGCATTGGGGTGGTCCTTGGACACCTCGCTTCCAGAGATTCTCACAGGTGAGGATGTGTCCTTTGACCACAAGCCAAGTAAAGAGGCCTACCTTGGGCCAAAGTTTCAGGGTCCAGATCTTCTTCCAAATTTCCTCTTCCCCTATCCAATTTTTGATTCGAATATTGTAGGCTTCCTTGATGCTAAACATCCCTCTGTTAGTGTATCACCATCTCAAGACGTCTGGTCCCTCCTTGAGCCTGATGAACAGATTGAGAATTTCCTCCTGAAAAGCCTCCCAATCCACCATCTCCATTTGATCAGGTTTGTCTATGAAGTTCTAGCACCTCCTCCCATTAAGATTCCTATCTTTCCAGAAGTGGTGCACTTGTATTCTGCTAGCCTCCCTAGAATTTTCCTGAATAGGGGCCCATATTGGGTTATCGTTGAGCCGTGGGAGTTGGTTCCATGAGTCTTCCCAGAATTTGGCATTCCTCCCATCCTGAATTTCCCAAAAACTATGACGTTGCACTAGGTGTCATCCTCCTTTGGCCTTCGTCCATATGGGGGATCCCAACTGATCTTCATTGTAACGAATTAATTGGGAGAGAGGCTTGTCATGGCCATATTTGATGTGCCATAGTCTAGCCCATGGTTCGGATGTGTGGGTTACCCATCTCCACCAGACTTTCGCACCTTGGAATTTAACAATAATTTTCAGATCTCTGAGACCAAGACCCCCGATCAACTTGGGTTGGCATATGTTGTCCCAGCTAAACAGAGCAAATTTGGCCTTTTCTGCTCGACCTCCCCACAGAAAATTATGTTGGATGCTTCGGATTTCATAGAGGATAGGCTTAGGGGCTGAGAGGACTGATAACAGGTATATGGGCATCGCCTGTAACACCGATTTAATCAGGACAAGCCTGTTGGGGAGGTTAAGAGGTCTTAGGGTCCAGCTTGCGAGCTTCTATTTTATTTTGTCTAGGAGTTCAAGCTAGGAGCTTCTTTTCAGCTTTCGCAGACCTAGGGAGATGCCTAAGTATTTTGAGGGGAAGGATCCTTTCGTGAAACCCAGGATGCAGAGGATGTTCCTCTAGGTGGCTAGGGTAGTATTAAGGAAGAAGACTTGGGATTTGGCCAGGTTTACAGCTAGAACCAAGGCCTTGGAAAAGAGAGACAAAAAAATTTTGAAGCTTCTCGCTTCTTGGACTGAATGGTGCCCCATAAGAATGGTGTCGTCAACGAATTGTTGGTGGGTCTGCGGGTCCATGTTTTCCTAAAGTCAGAGGCCTCTTAGCTCCCCATTCTTTGCCTAGTTCTGAAGGACATGACTCAAGCCTTCCACAGTCAGAATGAAGATAAATGGGGAGAGAGGGTCACCCTGTCTGATACCTCTGGATAGTTGGAAGATGCGAGTTGGAGCTCCATTTAGAAAGATGCTAAAAACCCATAGGATTCTAGCATTTTGCTAATAAATTGCCAACTTAATTTGTCATAGGCCTTTTCTATGTCAAGTTTTATCAACATACCTAGCTGCCGAGAGATTTGGAGGGATTGAATGACTTCATGCACGAGGATGACCCCGTCAAGGATCTGATGCCCTTCCACGAAGCCAGATTGTTCTGGGAAGATCAAGGTAGGGAGGAGGGGCTTTAGTTGATTGGCAATCACTTTGGAGATAATCTTGTAGATCAGATTACAGAGGGCTATAGGCCTGAACTTGTCTAGACTTTCGGCTCCCATTTCCTTGGGGATGAGGGATAAGAAAGTTGCGGTGAAATCGTTTAGAACCCCCTTTTTTATTCTAGATTCTTCAACAATTTCCACTACCTCTTCCTTCACCATATCCTAGAAATGGTGGAAAAAAATGGAAGTGAAGCCATTTGGGCCAGGGGCTTTTCCAAGAGACATTTGATTGACCACTTCTTCAACTTCTTGCAGAAAAACCGACTAGATGAGCATCTCAATATTTTCCCTAGTGACAATGGAAGGAATTAAACGAGTGATTTTAGCTATATCTCTCCCCCGGTCATGGTCGTCTTCACTGAGGATCTCTAAGAAATAGTTGGAAAGCTCCTCTTCAATATCCCCTCTAGTTTTAATCTGGCTTTCTAAGTTTCTGGATTCTAGAGTTGCTCTTTTTCTAGATCACCGAATTATGAAAGAACTTGGTGTTCTTTTCCCCATCCTGCAGCCATTTGACCTTGGATTTTTGTTTCCAGTAGATGCCTTCCTACCTTTCTCTTTCCTCCAGTTGTTCCCATAGCTCTTTCTCTTTTTTCTGCATGTCTTCGTCCCATCCATCCTCCATTCCCTTTTGACTGTTGAGCTCAAGTTCAAAAGTCAGTCTTTTTTTATCGTCGAAAATGTTACCAAACTCTTCTTTCTTCCAGGTACAAATTTTGGCCTTGAGAGTCTTGAGCTTCTGCTAAAAATAGTACATGGTTGTACCTATGGGGGGGACCATCTCCTACCATCATTGACGGACTAGATCTTTAAAGTTCTTATGTTCCATCCAGAATTGTTCAAATCTGAACGGTTTCCTTAGAGTGGAACAAGACCAATCCCAGTTAAGGATGATAGGATAGTGGTCAAATCCTGCAGCAGGGAGGACGTTAGCCATGATTTCACCCATACAATGGACTATATTCTCCGAAACCAAGAATCTGTCCAAGCGGGAAGCCACCAGATGCTCTACACCTTGTTTGTTGTTCCAATTATACCAACCATTTCCAATTTCCATATCCATAAAGGAGCTTTGGGTCTGGAAAACGCTAAAGGCCTCTTGGTACTTGTCTAGAGTTCTCCTTCTTCCCTTCTTTTCTCTGAGGTTGGAAATGAGGTTGAAATCCCCACCCATCACCCACCAGCCCCCTTCCGACTGGTGTTTGGTCCATTCAAGGAAATCAATGAAGGCCTTCTTCTTAGGGAAGCTACTAGGGCCATAAACATTAACAATAGTGCCCTCCACCCCGGAATCAAGGTGTTGGAAATCAGCCATGAGGGAAAAATTATTGGCTCTCCAGTTAGTGAAATCCACCACCTGAGGGCGCCAGAAAATTGCAATACCGCCTTATTTCCCAGCAGCATCCAGGGCCATGACTTTGCTACCTTTCCAAATTTTGCTTCTGATTTTTTCCATTCCATCACAACTACATTTAGTTTCCTGGAGGAGAAGAATATCAGGGTTTTCCTGCTTAATTTTCTTGTTAAGAGTCCTCCACTTCCTGGGGTTACTGCACCCCCTGATATTCCAACAAATTATCTTCATTGGTAAACTTTGGAAACTTCAGAGAAGGCCACCTGGATCGTTGGGTATTGTCCTGATTCAATGAGTTTAACTCCTACTTCTGCAATGCGCTGCTTGTTTGTTTTTCTCCCTCTGCGTTGCTCCTCCTCTGGAGACTTCCTCTTGTTTCCTTTTTGGGGATCTGGATCTATCCCTAGGTTTGGATGTGCCCCAACCTTGATTATTGCTTCCTAGAGGAGCTCGATTTGCCTCCTAGGGACATAGCCTTTACCCTTCTTTCCACATTCGGCTTCTATCGCATCCAGATCTAGTTCTCGTGGTTCCATTTTTTCATCCTCTTCTTCTTCAACTAGTTCCATCTATTGGGTTTCCTCTCTCTCTGAGGCACTAGTATCTTTTGTTGGCTACTCCCCTTCCTCCTTGTCCTTGGGCATGTCTTCTTCTGGTCTGTCCCTTAAGATAGCGAAAGCATTTTTGGATCTGTTTTCCTTCACCTCCATGTCTTTTCTGGCCTTTGATGCCCCACCGTCTTTGATTATTTTTTTGTTCTTTACTTGGGTGAAACCATCATTATTCACAGTTCCCACTGACCATTGATCAGCGAAAGCAGCCATCGGAGAAATCTTGGGGCAGTTTCTTCCTAAGTGGTCGTACTCATGGAAGTTCCTACATCGAAAGGGGATTTGCTCGTAGTCTATGGGCTGGATCCATTCTTCATCTTCCCAGTTAAGGCTTGTGGTTTTTGGTAGCTCCTTGGAGATATCTAATTAGATGCAGATTCTAGAAAAAGAAGTATACCTTTGGGCCTTGGTTTGCTCTGCAACCTTTATGATTTCACCTAAGGTATTTCCTATGTCCTTCAAGGTGTCTATATCCTAGTATTCCCCTCGCAGAGAAAAGAGGTGTATCCATACAGAGGCAATTGTCATGTCTTCAGTTTCTGGTTTGAATCATTCCTTCCATGGGCGGAGGTAGACACCTGCTGAGAAAAATAAGTAGGGGCCTCCTTCTAGGATGCGATCATGCTCCTCCTTGTTAAAGAAAATAATAGTGGAAAAACCCTTGGAGCTGAGTTGCAGGTCGTAGTGACCTTTAGGGTTCCACACACTGCTAATCCATTTGACAAGATCCTTTCCCTTGGGCCAGATCCCCACAAAATTCCCGATCAGGGCTTTCTCCTTCTAGAGCTCAATCGTGCCCCTTACCTTCTCAGATTTGATATGGATCGCTGGGATGGTGGGGGATTTAAGTAGACAGCCCCCCACCCCATGCTTCTGGTCGTTTGAAGTATCAGCCTGCTTCTCGATCTCAGTTGTTACAGCCCCATCGTCAATAACAGGACCCAAAGGGCCCGTCTTTTCCATTGAGCCACCAAGGGGAGGCCGAGTAGCCCTGAGAACCAGCGTACCCTTGCTCGAAGAGAACCCGGAAGGCCCCCACAGCCAAGCATAGCAGGAAAACCCTTAGCGTGATCGCAATCTCCTTCAAACCCTAGGATCCGATCGCAATCGCCTTCGTGTAATTGAAAAAGTTGTTAACATTGAGGAATATTTTAAAATAAAATAAAAAAAAGGTCATAATTCATAGATTTTTTTTTTCTTTTGATTTTATTCATTATTATTTAAATATGTTTTTTTAGTGATGGAGTTGTTAAGATGCAATATTTATTTAGTAATATTATGGTAATGATGATGTTTAATGTTCATTAATATTTATGTCATCTATTGGACCTTAAGAAAAATAGAAGAAATTATTTGGATTTCTATAAGTTTTGATTTACATGATTAAAAAGTTGAGAAAGAAGCGTTCATAGGTCACCATAATTTTGACAAGTAAGAAGATGTTAGAAATGTAGTAAAAATTAGGAAACTGAAATCAAATGTGGGTGTACACAAGGCACTCTTAAAGAAAGTGAGATTCATCATCAATGCTCATATATTCACAGAGTTGGAAAATCATTTCCTCCCAAGGTGTTTTAGGAATTGCCCAGTGCCTTGTTTCCAGACGAATCTCATAGGAGTTCATTCTTATCTTAGCTATATTAATCTTCTTCTTTGAACTAGTTAAGATAGAGAGATACTTTTGACCTTGATCCAGATTGGGATTAATGACTTCCTTGTAATATCTTAACTTTCTTTTCACCTCTAAATTTTTCTCATCCCAAATTCTTGCTTTGAACTTAGATGAGATAGTTTTTTCGAGGTTGTTGATATTTAGCAAAGTAATATTTTAAACGAAATGTTCCACAATGATTTAACCAATCCATGGAGTTCTTACACCATCCTCTCTTTATTCGAAGAAGATCTTGGCTATAGTTTAAAGATATTTTAGGGAGTCTCTTTTCTTCTATGTTATTTATCTTAATCTTGTACATCAAGTATCTAGTCATAGAGATGCTTTCAATGGGGGGAAAGACCCATTTATATGAGAAGAATATAATAGGGCATGTTTCTATTAATTTTGAGGTCATATGAGATAAAACATTTTTTGAATTTGCTCGATCTTTCTCCAAGTTTCTCCAAAGATCCTACAACCCCAAACTTCACAACTGTACAAGATAATGGGAGTGATGAGAGTTTCAAAAATGAACTTATTTTTATCCCACATCACCGTATTTTGCTGATTAAAAATTTGTTTTCTAGGACAAAATAAGATTTCCACCTTGTGTTAATCATTTTCTCAATGCTATAGTTTCAATTGAGATTGTGATGGATATCAATTTTGAGATATTTGTAAGAGGACACTCCTTCAAGTTGTTATTTTCATAAACAAAACTAGTGTAAGTTCCTTTCTAAAACTTGATAATCATAACTTTAGTTTTATTGTTGTTAATAGACATACCCATGTTAGAGCCGCAATCCTTGAGAATTATTAATTGTTTATCAAGTTCAAAGGGGCACATTGTCATGAAAACAATATCATCGACGTATTGAAAAAGGATGATTACTATTCCAACTAAGGTCATTCCAATGCAACCCGCTTCATCTAAACAATTTTATAGCTTATTGATGTAAATGCCAAAAAGAGTAGGGGAGAGGGGGCATCCTTGTTTGACTCCATTATTACAATTGATATATTTTGACTATCTCTTAGTACTTTTAAACTTCGCAATGACTTTCTCAAACAACCTTATCGCGGAAACTCTCAATTCTAAAGAAACTTTTAGCTTTTCTAATCTAATCCACAAATTATTTCTAAACAGTATGTTACTCTCTATATCTCTATTGCAATAAAGAGATAGTTAATTGAGTTATATATTTTATTATATGTAAAGAAATTATGTATAATTTACAACTTAATAAAATTAATTATATATATATATATGAAGAAAATATACATTTTAATTTTAATTTCTTAAATATTAAAAATTGTAAATTTTTAATATTTAATGCATATAAATTAACATGATTTAAATAAATATTTAATTTTAATTAATTATTACATTAATATTTATATTCATGAACCTTTTTTTGTTAAAAACATACATGCTTAAAGTAACTATTTTTAAAAAAATAACATAAAGGATAAGTACTAAAAAATGTCGTGTTTTAAAAAATTTAAATTATGAGTGACCAAATAATTGGATTACAATGTATGTATCTTTAATTCAATTAAATTGGTAGTTTTGTAAATGTTATTTTCTGGAATATTAATAATATCAAAATTATTATTTCATTTAAGTTGAAAGAGAAATTGTGGAATGAGAAATAATTAGAGGTTAAAAGAAAATGAAGGTACAATAAGGAGGACATTAACCCTAATCTAGAAGATCAAATGTATCTCTCTATTTAGACTAGTTCGAAGAAAAAACAATATAGCCAAGAGAAGAACGAACCCTCATAAGCTTTATAGTGAAAGACGACACTAGACAATTCCTACAACATCATGGGTGGAAAGGATTTGTCATCTCTGTGAGACTATGAATCTTGAGCATGAAAGAAACTTTATATTAGAGTGGCCTACGTATGCCCACATTAAATCATGGTTTCATAATATTTTTTACAATACATACCTCCCTAACCTTCTAGCATGTCAAAACTATGGTGAACTAGGAACACTTCTTGCTAAGATTTTTAAGCAAAGAATAAAATTTTACAAAAAATTAAATAATTCCTTTATATCCTCTTAAAGTCCGATAGACCAAAGTTAGTATGAGACCACCACCACCACCACCCACTTGTTCTCTTTACTTGAACTCCCTCACCCTACTTTGTTATTGAACGTGCTTAATTGGGTGGGGGATTTGAATAAGGATACTTACCCTTTTCTTAGCCTACGTGTTTTGGGGAATTTTTGGATCAACGACTGGAATCACCCCATTCTAGTAAGTCTATATCTCTCCCTTAGGAAGGTATCTAGAGGAAGTGCTTCTTAAATTAGAGATTTTCCTAAAGAGAAAAAGCTACTTAATTTATATTTTGTTTTATCATTCTTCATTGTGATAGGGAAATGTATTTGGCATCAACCCAGCATAGCTCACGACATTGAACCCTCGATCGAGCATGATTCTAGACGACGGAGTCCCAACTCTTGACAGTGGATTCCAGCCACGATTCTGGACGGTGGAGTCTAGACAAGTTCGAAGCCATGATGTATGGTGTAGTCCACTCACAAGTTCGCACTTATGATTTGTATTTATGTTTTATTTTTAATTGTTCTATATATTTATTTATGTTTATGTTTATTTTTAATTGTTTTTTTAACATGAATGGTTATGATATATTATAAAGGTGGTATAACCACATAAAAAAATCCAAGTTACAAAGATGCCCTTGTGGAAGCGACAAAGAGAGTTCAGTTATTGCTAGCTTATAACAAGATTCGACCAAGCCGGTTCAAATAGAAACATAACCAATAAACTAAGAGAGAAACCTCTACAATGTTCAACATTACCCTTTTCACAAGCAAACCATTAAACCTTAGAATGATAATTCAAAACATAATTTCGCATACAGGAATCAAAATCAAAACTGTTTTTCACAAACAAGATTTCATTTATTTTCCTCTTCATTGCAAGACAGGGAACTTGGACGATTTGCAGCTTCCATCTTTAACACTTTCAGTTCAAGCTTCTCCATATTTATCTCCAATTTGGCCATTAATCCCATAACAACATTTTCAAAGTGCTTGACTGCCCACTTAAACTCCTTCCTTAGGAACACCAAGTCCCTGTCAACATTCTCCAGACGCCTTCCTCCCTCAGTGTCAATGTTATCAACCGTCTGATTCAGCTTCTTAATTTCTTTCTTGAGGTCCTAGATATTTGACTCCACAAACAGTGTTGGCAGGGATGAGCCTATGGATTCGAAAGACGCTTCCATCACATAGTAAATCACTAGAACTCTCAGCACCTCTTTGAAATCGCCTCTGTTGCAGACCAACCTTAGCACCTCCTTGTATTCACCTCTACTATAGACCAACCAGAGCATACATCCGTTGCCCCTCTCCATTGCCTTCCTTATATCCTTGCCACCCAAAAACATCATGCGAGCCATAAATTCTTGTGTCACCTCAATGAATTCGCATCGCGTTGATGGGACTTGAAACCTTCTACGGGAAGGAAACGTATCACCCATCGTACAAGCATTTAACACCCACCTCTTGCTCTAGCGTGTGTACACGTACCGATATATTTCATCAAGATTCACCAAGTGGCAGGGCATGCGTCAGCTGACAGAGTGATCCAGATTTATGCGTGAACAAAATGAAAGAACATACACATCATAATAATCAGAGACATTTTGCAAAGATAACAGAGATATAGTAAACACATATTCTATTAAATGGCGGAAATAGAACAGACTATAATACAATTGCTAGAATGGTGGTAGCTATCTCTGAGAAGAGATGTGGCCGCTACGCTCATTCGTGCTAAGCTTGATACAAAATGAGGCCAAAGGGGCCTATTTATAATAAAAATGAGGCGAGAACCCCAAAGGTCCCAAAACATAACCCTAGAAGATGAACCGTCATAAAGTTTGCAGCCCCAAGGTGGTAAGTTGAACAGTGAACTTCCCGAGGTCATAACTTTTGCATACGATCTCCGATTTGGGCGTTCGATAGCTCGTTGGAAAGGTCTATCTAAGATTTACAACTTTTGGTCAACCAAATGCATGCTGGTAGAAACCATTTGACCCAGAATCTCCAAAAAACGTCATTTAAGGCCTCAAAACGACCCCGAAAGTTTAGGACCCGAAAAACTATCGAAAAATAACTAGGAAACTGCCACAATGGACAATTGTTTTGATCCAGTGGAATAGGTGGGTGGCCACCGATCTCCATCTGGATCACAGAGGTGGCAAGTGCCAAAATCCACGAGCCCCTAAGGCCTTTAGCCCCAAGAGCCCAACCACGGTCTTATGGCGGGGGACAGTTGGATCTAATCCCATTAATAAAGAGCGAGCCAAAATTAAGGGTGGTTCCAACATTTGCAGCCTGATCTGCTTCATAACTATGTTTCCGAAGGACATGGAAGAACTCAATTTTGCAGAAAGAGTGAGATAGAACTTGAATTTTTTTATCAGTTGTCGAAGGTGCATCTAGTTTGGGAGAGAATTCTCATCTAGAGCTTGGATTACAATTCTCAAGTCTCCCAACACTATTAGGTCTGTAATTCTCCAATTCTTGGCAATCAAGAGACAGTGCCATAGGGAAAACACCTCTGCCATATTGTTTGTTTCCGTTCAAAGCCCCCAAGAGAATTTGGTTTCCATCTCTCCATTTGGGGTGAAGAAAACCCCGCCCCCCTGCTGCCCCATGTTTATTTTTAATT
>LPNX011027609.1:18171-44391 GCA_001517045.1 Pseudotsuga menziesii | reverse complement strand
TTCACCTGTTGAATCTTGTTGGCACTGCTTTTGGTGATGGGAAGACCATCAACATAGACAAAATAAGATCAATATATCATCGTCACTATTTTTGACGTAGCAATTGGGTTCATAATAGGTTTTTCTAACTCTAGAATCTCTAAGGTATTGATCAAGTTTGAAATACCAGGCTTGAGGAGCCTGCTTGAGTCCATACAAGGAATTTACCAACCAACAAACGAAATGTTTCTTTCCAAAAAAATGAAACCCTTGTGGTTACATCAAGGCACTTTTAACATCCATCTGTATATCTTCCATCCAGAATGAGCAGAAATGGAGATAACTAGTCGAAAAGTTACCATTTTCACTGTGGGGGCAAAGATTTACCATCCATAGATTTACCATCATCACAGAAGAATGATATTTTCTCATCTACAACATCTATATTAATCACAATTTTGTTCGTAGAAACATCCAGTTATTCATTAGGAACGTTTTTCCTTGGGAATATTTGCAAAAGCAATACAACTGAAAATACGAAAATCTCTTACAAAAGGTTTTCTACCTAACCATGAATCCTCAGGAGTGATATCCTACAAATATTTACAAGGAGTTTTGTTAAGGATGTAAACCACAACATTCACTGATTTTTCCCAGTATGGCTATGGTACATTCTGGCTGTACACCATGCACTTTGCCATCTCCACAACTATCTTATTCCTCCTTTCCATGACTCCATTTTGTTGTGGAGTGTATGGAGTGGTATACCGCCTATGTATACCTTCCCTTTTGCAATATTCTTTGAACTAAGTTGAAACAAACTCACCTCCATTATCATATCCTAAAGCTTTCAGTTGTTTACTTGTTTGTTTCTCTACCAAAGCTTTTCATGTTACACAATTTGAACAACAACTTGACTTATTATTCATAAAACAAACCCTAATTTTCCTTGAATAGTCATCAACCAGTAATAGACATTACTTATCTCCATATATTATAAGTGTTTTCATTGGACCATGCAAATCAACATGTACTAGGTCCAAAACTCATTTGGCTTGCCATGTTTTATTGTCAGTATCAAATGAAAGCCAATGTTGTTTTCATAATTGATAGCCTGCATGTATCTCTAACAATCCTACGCATACCTCTAACAATCCTGAATGGATGGAAGACCATCCACCATATTAGTCTTATTAAGTACAAATAAATATTGATAACTTAGGTGTCCATACCTTTAATGCCATAGTATATTTGTATTCTCTACCATAGCTGGTGCATGTGCCTTTGTTGTTTTTAGAATCAACCAGTCTATACAACCCTTTTTCACCAATACAAACTATAGTCACCTTGTTATCACGAGAGTAGTGACCATATATTTGCTTCCTTGAAAATTTACAAAAATATTAGGGTTCCTAGTTATCTCACTAATAGACGAGATTTTTGCTCATGTTAGGAACATATCAAACGTTTTTGAAAGTATAAGTTAAAGTATTGTTCAATATGACATGAACAACCTCAAATCCTCTAACATAGTGAGTCCATCCATCTCCCAAAGCAATAGATTCACTATTACTCTTATCTTTAATGAAATTTATATACCAGTTTATGTGACACTTGTAGTGGTGAGATGCACCTGAGTCGAATACCAGGCTATAGACTTAGTTGATTGATTATGTAATTCCACAAATGCAAAATCACCCACTGCTTCTTCTTCACCTCTTTCGACAACATTTGCAAGCCTTGATTTCATTTGACCATGTGCCAAGTCATATTTTCTTTTGGCAATATCTCTTGAAGTGTCTAGGATTATTGCAATAATAACATCTGAATTTGTTCTCTTTGATACATTGCTAGCATTTTTTTTGTCTTTGCCTTTGAACTCTGCACTTAATGCACTCATTATAGTGGATGGATTTGATGCTTCTATCTGATCTAGCCTCCTTTCCTTTTGTACAAAAAAGTGTTAATAACTTCTCATATGTAAGTTGTTGGTTCTCCCCAAGTAGATGTAAGGACTCAACAAATGAATCAAAGGACAGCGGAAAACTTTGCATCAACAAAGCAACCATATCCTCATCATCCACTCGCTTCTTAATAGCAAAAAATTGAGCATTAAGATCCTTCAAGTGCAATAAATATTTAGAGATTGGTCTTCCTTATTGTAACTTGGTGGAAACGTTAAAACAAAAGATTTTTAAAATACAATGACCACCCAACTTATGATACTTGATACTTATTTTGGAGATTTGTCTACAATATAGGTGCTACAATGGAATTTCTTACTTCTGGAACTAGTGTAACTACGACTGACAATTTGAGAAACATAAGTGCCTCTTTATGTCTTTTATCATAGTTTTTGGGATAATTTGTTGGTCTGTATTCTTTACCTGAGATCATAGTGGAAAAAATAGCAATTTTTCTTGGCTGTAAATTTTTCGGCCCAAAAAAATCCTGATTTTTCAAAAAATCGGACATCGGGAAAATCAGAAAAAGAAAAAAATAATCGACAAAATCGACAAAAACCGACAAAAAAGGGAAAATCGGGGAAAAAAACGGCAAAAAATTGAGAAAATCGGGAAAAATCAGGGAAAAACAGGAAAATTTGGCAAATAGGGGAAAATCGATAAGCTAATTTTGACCCTATTAAAGTACAAAATTTGCATTTTTTAATGCTTGTCGTGGTTTGCTGATTTTTTCACCGATGTTGCCGAGAAGATGTTTTCTAGACCCTCGCTGATTTTTTGTTGATGCCGATTTTTTCCACTATGCCTAAGATGGTTTGTTGAAGATCTCTAAATTCAATAATGGTTAGTATCTTATGACTCCATAAACTATAATTATTTCCAATCAATTTTTCACACTTTGGAAAGAGTAAATGATGCTAACTAGCCATTACTAACACAAATCAAAGAGTGAAGACTACAATTTAGCACAGGCTTACTACCATTGAGAGTACTCCATCCAATCAGTTTAGTAAACCTTCTTCGTGTCTATAGTAGCTTTGAATTTCCACGCAGTGGCTGGGCAATACTTCCACTCTCCAATTCGCAGCATGTCATCATTCCTTCACACAATAGTTTCATGGTCAATACCAAGGTGGTGGCTGATCCTCGATGAGCTTACTTTTATCATGCGGATACAACACAAGATCATAGTTGTTTTTCCCAATGAAAAATCCTCAATTTAGCAGCATATCAGGTCGCAACAGGTCTGAATGTCTAGTTTCCTATATCGATATTACAGTAAGCAGATTTTGTAAAGTTCAAAGTCTACCATCAATAGTAGAAATTCCAGAAAAATGCAGAACATGGTTAAGATTTACCCATGCTTTCATATCTTTTAATATGCACCATGAGAGTCATACACCAGTTGCATACATGCAATAAGATTTAACCACGATTCCAGTGACTACAGGTGCCATGATCTCTTGGCAGATCATGTAAATTGCATCACAGAGATGTAATCACATATAGAGACCATAAAAAAGGAGATAAAATTAATTTGATCTAAGAATGACTTTGGCAGGGTAGGCAGGTCTCGTTACAGTACTAAAGGGATTTTGAGAAAACACATCTCACCGTAGCCTGGCTTGTCAAGTTTATTTCTACATTGTCACTGTAGACAGACATAAAAGAAAGAAAGCCAAGAAATAGTACAAGTTCAACATCAAATTTTGTAAAAGGTAAAAGGTTATGAGGGCAAGATGGCATTGTGAAAGGAAGGAAAACCAGATGGCATTGAATCTGCTAGGTGGTATTGTACAACAAGTTTAATATTTCTAGAATTAAATGGTGTTTTTGGGACAAATGATAATAAGCTAGGAAACATGAACGCCCTCTAGAAATTCTATGTTGCTTTGTGACACGTACCTGTGATTTTGAATTTAGTGTTTTTTGTTAGAGATGATCCTCTAGGAATAGAATGATTTTCAGAACAGAAGTATTTACTAAAACTTGATTAGCAAGTGATTGTGTGTGCGACATAAGTTGTTTTTGCTCTGAGGAATTTCAGAATAGTCAAATTTAGAGTGTGTTGTTGTTATCTAAATTGTTACAGTAGTAAGGTTGTCAATCACCAAGTCTTAGCAATAAGTAGTAAAATCATATGCCCTTAAGCCCAAGATGACCATGGAAAAAAATGCTCAAGAGATATAGCACAATGAGTTGTTCAAACAAATAAATAATGCAAATGCCAACCTCGACCACGGACAACCAACAAATAACCAAAAATTCCACCTAATGTGCATTAACAGCTCACAGTCTGGACTCTGAGCCATGCGAAGGGTCGAGGGCTTAAACAACAACATCAAACCCTGCAAATAGACTGACCAAAGAACAACTTGGCCTCATACATTAGTGACCGAACAAGTGACACCCCACCCCCCAGATTGAACTATAGGAGAGCTATCCTTAAAGATTAAAGATAAGGATACCTAGGTGATAGTGGGTAGCTTATCTAAAGTCACCTTTGAGTTTCGATGTGTATGGTTGGGACTTTGACATTGAATGAGAACCTAGGATATAACACCTCGGAGACAGGGATGATTTTAAGGAACCATACTTATTTAAAAGTGTATAAATGTTGGCGAATATTACCAATTCTTAAAACACCAACTATAAAATGATTGGCGATATTTTTCAAAAAATATTTTAATTCCCAAGGATTTTATATCATTTATATAATAATTTGGCGATTTTTGGGGTGAAAAAATTTTACCCCATCAAAATTGGGCGAAATAAGGCTTCAAAAAATGCAAAATGGCGAATGTTTTTTGGGAGAAAAACATGGAAAAATAGCCCACTGGGCTAAAATTCGCCCCTAAAATCATCCCTGCTCGGAGACCTACACTCAAATATATTCAAGTACCTAAATGAAGTGCAACCCTGGAGCACTTAAGAAAATTGTCCATTGTCACCACAACTCTTCCACTCACCTTAACCTGGTTCTTTTGAAGCACATGGAGGGGTACCCTAGAAAAGAAGTTTATGATATTCTTTAAAAATAGAAGGATGATGGATTACCAAGACTATTGCCTATCCAATTGGGCAATAGAGTCAAGATCAAAGAGCAAGAGAGTTTAAATATTATGTAAAAGAAGTTATCAAGCCAATCCTTGATGCACCATATTTAGTCCAAAACAGAAATTTAGATTATGCAAGAATAAGTGAGAAACCTTATACAAGATGCACCATCACAACCATGAAATTACAGCCAAGCAATAGCATGCTACCATGAACAATAAAGGAATAGTCACATGAAACCATAAATGAAGTAAACAAAGTAGGACAGCATTCTTATTGAACGACACATCATAAATTCATGTATCATTAAAAGATCAAGATAGCCAAAGCATGTCTGAATGAATCTCCACGGTGAATAATCTTGTTTAGTTAAAACAACCCTCAATCATGGAATGAACAGCCCTAACCAAAAAATTACAACAGCAAACCCCTTCAATTATCCAAGGTTACTTCAAGGACTAGGGAGGGTTTCATCTCAACCCTAAAGTCCTCGTATTGGAGCAAGACGGCCCTTCTTCAAAGATTATTTTCAGAAGCAAAAGCAATGACAATCCTTGCAATAACCTGAGTCATCCATGAAATAGAAAAAGAGAGATGGAAAACCTCACATTGAACTCATCCCTTAACTTCTTCCTCCCAAAATATCTTCAACTAAGCTTGAAGGGGAAGTCCCAGACTTCCAACCATGCATTTTTTGCCATCAGTCTCTTCGTATTTATACAATTTTTCCTTGAATGAGATACTTAATTAGGGAACTTCTCATGAAGGCCCTTTAGGGTTTTATAACCAACTCAAGAGCCATAGGTAGTTTATTAGGCTAGGGTGCACCTCCCAAAGCCTCTAAACAGCCCTAATTCACCCCTTTTCCTGATCGAAGTGCTCCATTGATGATTCTATTCTTTCATTGTGATTCTGTTTTTCTTTATTGGGTCAGAAATGACCTGTTCATAACTTCAAATTATATTTAATTATTGACCTGTTACTAGGGTTGACCTTCTTTATAACTTAAAGTTATGTTTATAAATTTACTATCTTTTATTTGGAGCCCTTCCTACTTGGGCCGACCTCATCATGATCAAATACAACATCGAAATTTATCCTTCCAAGTGAGTTTGGCCCTCTCTTTACTAAATCACTCCTCCAATAATTGATTTACTGCCTCATTTTGTAGCCACAATGCCAATGAAGCATGTCTAATGTCCCCGATGGATGTTCTTTCACCATAGACACACTTTCTAGTGCCACATGGCACCATTCCAAGAAAGGACGTTCTTCCTCTTTTCTTGCCACATATCATATTCTCCTCCAATGTGGGATGTTTTGCTCTTTTTGCCTTTGAGTGCATAGAATGGATTTATAATGCCATACAGCATCTCATCATCCAAAGAGTGCCTCCAAATATGTAGGAAAGGCTTCAAACGTGCCCTCACCTGGACAAGGTGAAATATACCTCTAAAATCTCTATCAACCTGTAAATGCTCCTGCACACTAAGGGTCCTCTGTTGTGCTCAGTGAGAAAGGAAAACCCATGAAGATGCAAAATGGAGCATGCATTATTTGGAAGGGTTAGTATATTAATTCAATGAACACAATTCTTAGCATATGAGGCGACAAACTTTATAACTATGTTGGGAACACTTTAGTTCACCAATGTACGCAACACAAATGCACATATTTACAATGGACACTACTGCCACGAACATGACATGTACGCTAATCACCACATAATTATTACATGACTTGTTAATTACATCATCACTCTTAATATATATACATACTACATTATTCATCGACATGACCATTTTCGATCTAACAAGCTTCATAAATGCAAAGGGAGCTTGAAACAGATAAAAGAAAAAAACCACATTAAAATCCAAAAAAACTGAAAACTTGTGAGAACATCTGCACCATACATGAGACAAACTGTAAGATTATTGTACCTTGATAACCTACAACTTGTTGTTTCTACTACACTCACATGCTGTGGGGAATGAACCTACACAACCAACCATTTTAATAAAATACCTACAATATATAAATTCAGCAGTTTAGACAGAAAACTCAGATATGTTCCAGGCAATTTTCTGAACAAAACAAATGCAGTTCTTGAAATATAAGAAAATAGATCCCATCTACAAACTCTCCCAGGTGAATGAGTCTTAAACATCCTGCATCATAGTTTTCAAAGATTAAATGTTATTTAGTCACAATATCAGCTTGACAAACTAATTTAGAATAGGCAACACATCTGTTTTTCATACAACAATCTATGCTTTACCCATTTTCCTTACTTCCTAGCTCATCCAACATACCCAAACTTATGAAGATAAACACAATCCAATATCAATTACCTTGCCAGTCTTTGATGCCAGTAAATTTACATTTTTCCAGAAATACATATTCCCATGTAAGAAGGTTCACCTAAGAAATTGCTATTATAAAAATTACTTGGCCCAAATAGCAACAAGGAAATTCAAATGGCTTCTAAGATGGAAGCAAATAATAGCTTTAATTCACTCACCTTTTGGAGCTCATCCAATGTAACCTCTCGTGCTGGTATAGGAAATACTTTTGTTGGAAATACTCCTGTGTCTTACCAAAGAAGACATAGAAATCTAAAATTGGACATCATTTTCAGTAAGAACATGCACTTACCAGCAGCTCTAAGGCTAGCAGCAATTGCTTGAAGACGATCTGGCCTTTCTGGGTGAGGATGAGATTTCATCTGAGCCTATTTCAATAGCCAATAAAACTGCTCAGATATGAATGTTCCTTCAGCCCAGTAGGAAAAAGGGTTTTCCTAACTAGTATGTTAAGTACAGACTTCACATAAAGAGTGAAAGAAATATTAAGATGCTGCATTTCTCTTCAAATAAAATTAGCTCCAACATAGCCCGATTGCCTCAGAAACATCAAATACTTTTCTCAGAAAACCAAGTTCATTATTTCAAATAGGAAATCTAGTATAGGTATTCGCTAGGTTGCTTCTTAGATATTGATGATTGCTAACCCCACATAAAATAAATTTAGCTGTAGACATGTAAAATTAAAGGGTAGTCTAAATAATCGACAATTTTGACCACTTTTCTGGCCATTTTTCCGACCAGTTTTTCCTGAAATGCGGTTGGAGTTGTTGGAATCGTAGATATAAGCTGTTGATATTCCACAATCCTAGTGCATCAGGGGTGTTCAAGGGTGCTGAATCCATTTCTGAAATCAAAAAAAGAATTTAAAAAATGAAAAAGTACGATCTGGCCAAAGATTATATTACTGGATTCCATCAATGATTGCTGGAAAAGTCAAAATCATGGATTGTTTAGACTACTAAAATTATGAGTGAATGCAATAACAAATTGGTACATAAGAATGAAGGGCTGGTCTTAATTTCATATAGAAGTTTATATATTCATGCAGCCCTTCATTGATGAAGGGCTTTCAAAAAGCTCACATTTCAAATGACAGTAATAAATTAATTGTACATTTCATTTACTTGATGACGACAAAAATTAAAAACAAAAAATTAAATTGCAAAATGAGAATTGTCATTTTAATGGGATTTGTAAAATTGCACAAGTGAATGTATATCCCTGCCTACATTGTGTTCAATCTATTTGATTGGGGAATAAGTCTACAATTGCTCAGACGCTTTAAGGTTTATAATCAAAAAGGAACTCAGACAGATGGTCAAGCCGGATAGTACAATCTATGGCTATACATTTGGAAGTATGGATTGAGGACGAGAAAAGGTGCTCACTTAAGAGACCATTCTTGATGGCGTTGAAGGAATTCAAAACAAGAGGCAGCCTATGCTAGAACTCCGAAGCTTCAGTCATAAAATAAAATCTATAGGGGAAGTAGAAGCAACCAAAGCTGAATGTTTTGAGATTACTGAGAAATTGATAAACTATCAAAAAGATGCAGACCTGAAGAATAAACAATGGAGGTTTTTGCACAGTCATCATCTGAAAGTTTCACAGGGCCAGTTTAGAGAATTATCTTCTTTCAAATATAAACCTAAAGTCTTCAAAAAGTAATAGGTTGTCAACTAATTAACTTGTGCTTGAATGCATGCACATATTCGCCTTACAATAACAGGAAAGGAAAATTTATATAAAATTACCTTGGCTGCCAGAGTTAGCCAATGAATCTAAAGAGTTCTTCCTCAGTCGTTCATTGTGTCCCGCCAACCTTCTCCTGCAACTTCTCTTTGCATCGTCAAATTCTGCTATGCCATGGAATCTAGATAGGCACCACAACACCCAATTATTCATGTGTATTATCAAATTATATACTTAATATGTATGGATCCATGTTGACCTACTCAGAAAAAAAAAACAGTGAGGTGCAACCGTCTCCTGGTTAGTTACCTGCTACACTGCTGACACAAGCGTTGCTCGATACCAAGAACAATGAATTTGGGGGATTTGGAATGCATTTCATAGACTTTATGTCTCTTGTGATATTCTTTTGCATTGGACAACACTACGTTTCATCCATCCACTTGAAAATGGGGAGGTTGGGCGGTCGAAGCTGGCAAATCCCTTGGCTTCTTATAAACGCAATCGCCAATGCTATCACTACCAGTGACTAGATTAATTACCTTACTCGGATTCGCAGCATCTCCAAAATGCTGCCGCTTTCCTAGCTTAAGGCACGTTAAGGAATCCCCTTGAACATCTTTGATGACATTAATGTTATCTCTCATGCGATCCTCGTTAGCACTCTGATAATTGTCATTCCTCCCGAGTCCCATCCAAGCCAACTACCACCATATTTCTCTGACCAGAATGGCTATACTCAGAACCCCCAAGAAAATTACCACCATTTGCAACCCCTTCTACAAGCCAAACCTTCAATAATCCATTGCCTTCGCTTTTAACAGAACCCTCAGCCAAAGGATTCTGATGAATCTTGACATCCAGAGGAAACTGTGCCTTATGATTGCCTGAAAAACTCCCGTCGTTGATGACTTCAGTAAAATTACCAGCAACCATGAGAGGCTCAGACAAGGGCGAGGACTCATGAACCACGTTCGTCCCACGTAATAACTCCTTCCCAATATTATAACCCTCTTCTGAACAAACCCATTCAGCCATGGGTAATCTCTCATACCTATCCCCGGTCGTACTGTAAAGCCCTGTGCAACCTTCCCAGTCCCAAGGACTCTTTAAATGCCAATCCTACATCTTAGAGGGCCAGCAATGATCATGGCTGCTTCTGCTATTATTACCACCATGATTTGCCATGGAATTTGAGTCCATATTCTTAAAAATGACTTCTTCTTCACAAGACCAAAACTAATCCAAGGAAAAATACAGATACACTTTTTCAGGCTCTTTTCACATAATGAATATTACCAAATCCAGCAATCCCATATTTGCTTCGATTTCCAAATCCAGGATGATTAAAATACTAACCTTGTTGTCTGAACAAAACTTCCATAACTTATAAGAGCAATACTCCCCAGAGCCTCGTCCAACAGATCCGCATCAGAGCCCCTAAATCAAACTGATGTAGGTAAAAACATCTGGGGCCATCCCCTTCTCAACCATGAGAATCTGCATTTTCATGGAAAAATCGAGCTTGCCCATTTTACAGAGCCTATCAATCAAAGAAATGTAGCCACTGAAATCATCTCATCCATCCTCCAGGGATTCAATTGACAATGCCCCATCCGATTGCATTGGATCTTCTCATTTAATATGATATGAAATAGCTTGCATTGGATCTTCTCATTTAATATGATATGAAATAGATGAAGGATGGTACAGGTACAGATCGAAAATCACAAAAATTGTTGATGGGAAATTTTTATCTTAGCTCTTCTAATGTAATTTTAATTTAAAATGTCCATTTTTTATTAAAATGACAAAAATTAAAAACCCCATTTTAAATGACGTGCAAATTTTAAATTCCCCTTCACTGACGGCCTGGGAGCCCTTTGACGGGAATTGACGGCTTGAATTTTGATCCTTGCTTTTATACTATTACCTATTAGGAAAAACTATTGTTGGAAAACCCTTTTAATTACCAAATGCTATTTGTTTAGAACTTTAGATTGAAATTTGTATCTCCCTGCAATAAATCACAATTGAATTTGATAAGCAAATGGTTGAAAAATTGTAGGCTAAAATAATTGTGGTTGAGGAAAGGACAAGGCATAATTTACTAGGTTAACAAAATGCATAGAGCTTCCATATGAAGGAAACAAAAGTTGGAAATGATACTAAAAATTGCCAATGTCAAAAACATATGGGTTACGTAGAATTAAAGAAAGACATACTCATCATATAATAACTATCATATAATAGTATAATACAAAGTGAGGATAGAAGACACCAAAAATAATAACTACATAAAAATTCACTTCACTTCCCACTATAGGTCATATCTAAGGGAATACATACCTTTTAGTTGAGTTAACCTAGCACATTATACAAGAGTTCTCGAGACAAGTTAGATCCAGTGTCCGGATGCCAGCTTACGGACTTTAGTGCTATGTAGTCTAAAGCTATCAGCACACTATATTAATGATTGGAAAAAATAATCCACATAGGAACTCAATAGAAACTCAGCTTTTCCACTGGCAGGATGGAAAATGGCACTTATTGAGGATTAGTGAACCTGAAAATCTCTCAGTACTGCACATATGTCTTTGGCAAAGAAAAATCTAACCATCACAAATTTAGGTAAACAATTATATACAAACGACAATCTGAAAATAGCTACTGCAAACTAAGAAATAGGGCATCCCCTGGCACCTGTGTCTGTTTCCCACATGTCAAACACCTGACATGCTAGGACACACATCAGACATGAGACACATGTCAAATTCATGTTTGACTCACGCGACTCATGCCCTTGTGTGTCACTAGGTGTTGGACACACAGGACCAAACAGAGTCAACAAGATTAATATTCCCCTCTTTTTTTAACTCTCAGCCACATGAAAATGCTCTAACAATGTGCATGCAAAGGGAAAAAAATATTTGAATGGATTCCATAAGATTTCAAGGCATTCTAACTTCCTAGATTTGTCATTTCTCCAACAATAGTATTCTTCTTCATTCATACCACAGAAAACATGGCTCAATCATCAAGGGATGCTTTTAAAAGTCAAAGGAAAGAGAAAAATATCAATGTTGGTAATATTGCCCCCTCCTCCTCTAAGTCCATCTGTTTCTATTATTTCTCCATCCGTTGTTAGTAGAGTCGTCAATGCTGCAAATAACCCTGCTATAGAAAGACACCAAGCTCAAGAAAAAGTGAGGTACAGATAACACTCCCTACCATTTCTTGATCCAACAAAATGTTAGTCATTCCAAAAGCGAGACCGATCTAAAAATGGTCATGAGCCAAAAGGGGTGGGCCATAGACTCTACATGACAATGGTGTGGGGCATTATTCACTTCCTCCTGATGATGTGGTGGAGCATAAGGGTTTGTACAGCCTCAGTCAAAGTTTGTTATTTTTTCTAATCTAATTAACTTGATTAGGATCTTTATCTGAAAGAATAACAAGCACAACAAGATACGCAAGATAAAGCAAATACACAAGACACAAATTTTCACCGGGGAAACCATAAAGGAGAAAACCCCGCAAACTTCCTGAGAATAGTTCTGTCACTAAGACAATATCACAAGATGGAAAAACCCAATAAGAATTCTTCTGCAGCTCTCTCTCTCTCTCTCTCCTCTTTGTCTTTCTCTCTCACTTGAGTGACTGTGAGTGTGTATAAATGAGGGAGGGTGCCTCCCTATTTATACCCTTCAAATGACTAACCTCCCAACTTGATTGAACCGGCCTCTAACTGTAATAAGGATGACTTATCCTAGAGAGACTCCAAAAGTGCATTACATAATATTATACTGGGGACTATTTCCCTGACTTACAATGGAGGTTGTACCTCAAGGACCATGTAAAATAATGACATCCTGAAAGGAGGTAAACGCATCTCTGATGTGGGTACAACAACATACAATGATAATATACATCATAATATCTTCGGAAGTTACAAATACAACAACACTCCCTCTTATCCAGGAAGGTATTCTCTCTCTCGCCACAGTCATCAACATATCTGGTCAAGCCATCATCACGGAGTCATCATCAGCTAACGCACATTATATTTTACTCATTGTACCATGTTATTAGAAGGAAAGCTAACTCCAACTAGATTTGCATCATGGTGTAATGTATTTGATGACAATGTCGCTGTGTTAAATGGAAAACTACCTTACAAAAGCTAACATACATTAGTTATTACTCACCATGCAATGTTTTAAGAACGAAAGCTAACTCTAGCTAGATTTCCAAAATGGTGCATTTTGATTGATGACGGTGTGGTTGTGTTAAATAGAAAACTACATTATGAAAGTAAACAGACATTAAATTTCACTCAGCATGTAAAGATTTAATGTTGAAATCTAAATCCAGCTAGATTTCCATCATGGTGCAATGCGACAATGTGGTTGTGTTAGATGGAAAACTACCTTATGAAAGCTAATACACATTAGCTTTCACTTATCGTGCCATGTTGTTAAATGAAAGCTAACTCTCGCTAGATTTTCATCATGGTGTAATGAGCTAACACACATAAGATTTCCTTTATAGTTCCATGTTGTTAGAAAGAAATCTAACTCAAATTAGATTTTCATCATGGTGTAATGTATTTGATGACAATGTGGTTGTGTTAGATGAAAAACTACATTATGAAGGCTAATGGATATTAGCTTTACTTACCGTGCAATGTTTTAAGAACGAAAGCTAACTCCAGCTAGATTTCCATCATGGTACATTGTGATTGATGATAATGTGGTTATTCTAGATGACAAAATGCACTATGAAAGCTTACACACATTAGATTTCACTCATCGTGCAACGATTTAAGGATGAAAGCTAACTCCAGCTAGAATTCCAACACAATGCAATGTGCTTGATGACAATGTGGTTGTGTTAAATGGAAAACTACCTTATGAAAGCTAACACACATTAGCTTTCACTCATTATGCCATGTTGTTTAAAGGAAAGATAACTCCAGCTAGATTTCCATCATGGTGTAATGAGCTAACACACATAAGCTTTCTCTTATAGTGCCATGTTGTTAGAAGGAAAGCTAACTCCAACTAGATTTCCATCATGGTGTAATGTATTTGATAACAATGTGGTTGTGTTAGATGAAAAATTACCTTATAAAATCTAACATACGTTAGTTTTATTGACCATGCAATGTTTTAAGAATGAAATATAACTCTAGCTAGATTTCCATCATAGTGCATTGTGATTTATGATAATGTGGTTGTGCTGGATGGAAAAATACATTATGAAAGCTAACACATTAGATTTCACTCACCGTGCAATGATTTAAGGATGAAAGCTAACTCCAACTAGATTTCCATCACAGTGCAATGTGATCAATGATGATGTGTTGTGTTAGATGGAAAACTACCTTATGAAAGCTAACACACATTATCTTTCACTCACCATGCCATGTTAGAAGGAAAGCTAACTCCAGCTAGATTTCCATTATGGTGTAATGTATTTGATGACAATGTGGCTATATTAGATGGAAAACTACTTTACAAAGGCTAACACACATTAGCTATTACTCACCGTGCAACGTTTTAAGAATGAAAACTAACTCTAGCTAGATTTCCAAAATGGTGCATTTTGATTGATGAAAATGTGGTTGTGCTAAATGAAAAAATACATTATGAAAGGTAACACATATTAGATTTTACTCATTGTGCAATGATTTAAGGTTGAAAGATAACTCTAGCTATATTTTCATCACAATGTAATGAGACAATGTGGCAGTGTTAGATTAAAAACTACCTTATTAAAACTAACAAACATTAGCCTTTACTCACTGTGCAATGTTTTAAGAACGAAAGCTAACCCCAACTAGATTTTTATCATGATGCATTGTGATTTATGACAATGTGACTTTGTTAGATAGAAAACTACACTATGAAAGCTTACACACATTAGATTTCACTCATCGTGCAACGATTTAAGGATGAAAGCTAACTTCAGCTAGATTTCCAACACAACGCAATGTGATTGATGACAATGGGGTTGTATTACATGGAAAACTACCTTATGAAAGCTAATACACATTAGCTATAACTCATCGTGCCATGTTAAAAAAAAATCTAATTCCAACTAGATTTCCATTATGTTGTAATGAGCTAACACACATAAGCTTTCCCTTATAGTCCCATGTTGTTAGAAGAAAAAATAGCTCTAGCTAGATTTTCATCATGATGTATTGTATGTGATAACAATGTGGTTGTGCTAGATGGAAAAATACATAAGCTTTCCCTTATAGTGCCATGTAGCTCTAGCTATATTTTCATCATGATGTATTGTATGTGGTAACAGTGTCGCTATGCTAGATGGAAAACTATCTTATGAAAGCTAACATACATTAGTTTACTCATAGTGCAATGTTTTAAGAAGGAAAACTAACTCTAGCTAGATTTTCATCTCGGTGCATTGTGATTGATAACAATGTGGTTGTGCTAGATGAAAAACTACATTATGAATGTTAACACACATTAGATTTCTCTCACTGTGTAATGATTTAAGGATGAAAGTTAACTCCAGTTAGATTTCCAACACGGTGCAATGTGTTTGATGACAATGTGGTTGTGTTACATAGAAAACTACTTTATGAAAGATGTCCGTGAGGATGACATGGTTGAGGGTGAAATGTTAGGTGAAAAGGAATTCGATGTTTTTGTGGAAGACATTGATAGAAATTGTGAAATATGTAGGATTGGGGACAAGTCTATACATTGTTTGGTTAGATGGCCAATAAATAAGTTGGTGGACAATGAAGGTGAGATTTTAAGGGTGAATGAAAATTTCAAGGAAGCACCCAAGGAAATGGTGGTATGGGATCTTATAGAGGGCACAAGTCCCTTAAACACATGGGATGATGATCTTTATAATGAAAAGGATCCAGACTCAATTGCTATGCACACAACGAGGCCATATAAAGGATTAAACGAGTTGTGGCTACAAAAAAAGTTGGAAACTTTCAAATACAAAGAGATGAAGAGAAAGAAATCTGACTTTTGGCAATGAATGAATGTTGCAAACAAGATTGTCTTCAACATGTGGATAGGAAAGTTATTACAACTGCTAGAAGGGGTATGAAACTCTTTAAAAAAATGACATTAGGGAATTTGTCTTGAATTCACTCCTTTCCAACACAATCATGTCAAAGAGCCATGGCCATGGCCTACCTCCTACTATTAGGAAAGTAAAGTACATGAGGTTTAATGGAGATATTATTTGTAAGAAAGCATGGTACAAGATACATAATATTCCTCAAAGCACCTTCTATACTTACCAACATAATTTCCAACAAGGACATGTCAAACGAATTCATGGTAATACCAACAAATGCAAACCACGTGCACATACTATGGAAGCCATAGAAATATTGCACAAAATTGTAATGGATAATTCAGACTTTTCACCGAACCAAACATGACAAGTTGAAGAAGATCGAACATCTGCTCCTTTAAGATTGCTGCCATTAACGTACACCCAAATTTCTTTGTTAAAAGAGATCAACAAGGCTCTTCAAGAGCTAAATTTTCCATCAATATCACAACCAACAATGAGCAAGATTTGGAATACTCATTTTCCAGATGTGGCATTCTCAAAGAACACTAACTTCAATAAATGTAGTGAATGTATCGTGTTGAAAGCACAGATGAAGATAGTGACTACAAAAGAGCTAGAAGAAAAGGCACGAGCTAGACTGAAGAAACATAACAAGATTTTTATGTGTGGAAGATATTGCTACTATGCCCACAGAATTATGTCAGATCGGTATCCAAAGGAATACTTGAGCATTATCCATGATAAAATGGACAAAACAAATACTTCAATCCCAAGATTACGTGTCAAATCAAAATCTGTTGTAGGAACAAACTTGGGTTTGTCATTGACAGGTATGCTAACACATGGGAATAGTACAGGAGGTTTTGGTCATTTTTCCCTACCATTTGTACACATGGGATCACAATTTACCATTATATCTCTTGCAAAGTGCTTGAGGGACCTTGAAGACCCACACCTTAATATGTATGGTGATGTGCTTTATGAGAGTGGAAGTTCAAGAAACACACTTTCAAATGCATTACTTCAAAACTCTATTTACTCAAAATGTAGAGTGTACAAGGATGATTTCCTATCTTTAAATGGAAGCGCAACCACTAGTACATGTGATCAATTTTGCCACGTTATTTTTCCACGTTAGTTTTACTTTCGTGGAAAAATCAAGGGTAAATTATGCATTTTTACAATTTTTTTTAAGAAGCCCCGAATTTCGTCGTTGTATCCACGCCAGACCGTCGCTATAGCGACGGCACCGTTTTTGTTGACTTATAAAATGGTGAAGGCATTGATACAGCGACGACCAAGAATATTCCTTATCATCGACATTATCATCTTCTTGGATTCTTCATTGATATATATTCGAGTTGCCGTGAATTTTTGCCACAGAAATCGGATTTTCAAGCTTATGTAACAGGGGGAGCAGGATATGTGAGATAAAAAACCTGAGCCCAATGAAGTTTTTGGTGTTTAATGCAGAAGCAAGAAGGATTCGATAGCTCACGACAGTTGGTGGTGGTGGTTTCTTGCCAGCAATCTATAGGGGAATATCTTTACGGTCATTGCCAGGTTAGTTTTAAGCTTAAATGCTTATATGTTTTCGATGTATGTCCCACCTGAGATTTGAAGTCTTACACAAGCAATATTTGGGTTCACTACGTCTCCCTTACGAGATTTGAACTCTGACGAACCTACCCTATGAATGAACTTCTGCGCAATGGGCCCTTTACGAGATTTGAACGTCTGCCCACCTATTGAAAACAGGTTTTGTTGGGATGGATAGTGTTTTGTAGTTTTGGTACCCTCTGAAAACGTGGCCCTTGTAAGATTTTGATTCTTTGTACCCACCTGCTCACGTGGTGGAAACCTTGTTCTTTCCCATACTTCTAAACATGTTATGTTGATTTTCAAGCAAACTCCTCTATAACAAACCATCTATTTGTCAATTCCAGAAGTCCACTGCTAGGCCTTCGGAACCCATCAAGTCTATTGTCATGCATCTGTAGGGCATCGTAAGGGATACATTTTGAAGTTGAAGTATGTTTAAACTTTGAACTGCTAAAAGGCTTAACTTATTGTAAATTCTCTCCACTAGGCCTTGAATTTTTTCAGGGTTGATCGAAACCTTACAGGGACGATCTTTAAGTCGAGAGCAACCCTTTGTTAAAAGGGTTTATTTCAGGGATGGCCCGAGTTTAGAAAATAGCTATGCTTCTCTACTCTGGCAATGTTTTAACAATTTTGTGTTATAAAAATTGCAAATTCTATTAGTTTTGAACTCCATTATCTTGGGTTTGAATGGTTATAAGAAATATCTAAGACTGTTGTTTGCATTGGATTTTTTATGCTGATGAAGAACTGTTTAGCATTAGATATCCCAAGCACATTGAAAGAAATCCTTGTACTGTCTCAAATGGCTAACTCTGTGGTTGAAAAACAGCATGTTACACGAAATGTCTTCACTGCGAATATTCAGGCGAAATTCTCAGAAAATTGTCACATAGGGAGATGCTGAGAACTCCTCAGAGAATCCAACTAATTCTTCCTTTCCTTCAACGACAATGGCTGGTTCTATGAGGGCTCCCCTTTGCCCAATTTCTGAACCATCACAGAAACTGGCTAGCATTCCTGTAGAAAATTCCTCTGGTTCTCGAAGATCTGATCCAACTCCAGCCAAACCCAAAGGAAAGGGATTTTCGAAGGCTGATAATTTAGAAATTCCATCTGCCACAACACCAGAAAGACATGGGGCTGTTCCTGGATCAGCTGTAAGCATTCTCAACAGAAACAGGTTTGGCTGGTCACAGAAAAATGACATTTCTTCCAGAGAAACTAACACTACAAGAGGGAACCGCTCTCCAATTGTACGGGAAAATCACAGTGAAATCATTGGGGACACAAGTTTTACTCCTCGGTCATTAAACTATACAGTTGCAAGTGAAACACACCATTCCAATGGAAATACACAATAGATTAACAGAGGGATTGGGGTTGGAAATGGAGGTTCAAATTATGGAACTCCTCGACCTGTAAGAACCGAAGGGAAGGCTTCTTCAAACCAGTCAGAAAGTATCTCCAATAGCAGCACACCGACCAAAAGTGTCCCAAGGACAATGAACAATGTAATTTCTGCTGTTACAGACATGAATAGTTTTCGCATTCCTAGTTCTCAAGGTTCAATTGTACGAACTGGTCATAATTCTAAAAATCTCGCAATGGCATCAACACCACCTACAGTGGTAAATACTCTTGAAGTGCCACATTTTGAGCTCAATGAAGACCCTGCATTTTGGATGGATCACAATGTACAGGTGTGAAATCTTCTCCTTTTTTTTAAATATCTTTTTTGAAAGTGGCTTGAGAAACATCTGTTGAGGGGCTGCACTATAGAGAGTGGATTTCCTTGGGATTAGGTGCAGGTCTAAGGGGTAGGTGTTATGCCAAAATAGGCTGGGACTTACATCTGGTCTCATCCCCTTGAAACTGATTCCATTCAGGGGGGGCAGAGCACAAAAAGAATGAAACCTTGTTGTTGGACGGTGTAATTCTTTGTCAAGCTCACCATTGAACCAATGCCCTGTTGGCAAGGGAAATAGTCTTTATTTGTTGAAGTGGAGTAGTTGAGCTACATTAACTGAATTTTCTTGGGATTGCAATTGTTTTCTAGATGGTAGGTTTTGGTGATTATAATTATTTTTTGCATTACACAGGTTTTAGTCCGAATACGCCCTCTAAACAGTGCAGAGGTAGCTTCTCAAGGGTACAATAGGTGTTTGAAGCAGGAGAGTGCAAATACTGTTACATGGCTTGGTCCCCCTGAAACACGTTTTACATTTGATCATGTTGCCTGTGAGACTATTACACAGGTGCACATATTGACATTATGGATAATAGAATGTAGGTGAATCTTATTTTGAACTGCTTCTAAAGGTGAATCTTTTTGGAATCATTTTTGGACTGCAGGAAATTCTATTCAAAGTGGTAGGCTTGCCAATGGTGGAAAATTGCATGTCAGGTTATAATAGATGTATGTTTGCTTATGGTCAGGTAGGTTTATATATATTAGCTATTTGTATGACATACGTTTCTCCCTGTCATTGTTGAGATGTGGGAACACAACTTTCACAAGACTGTCACAAACTGCAGAAGTTCAAATTACAATTTACTAGTGCATGGTATGTAAAATAATTGATTCTAATTTATGAAAAATTCCATGTAGACTGGGAGTGGAAAAACACATACAATGCTTGGTGACATTGATGAATTGGACAGGTGACCTAGTGAAAACCGTGGAATGACTCCTCGTATTTTTGAATACTTATTTGCAAGAATCAAAGCAGTAATCTGTCATGTTTTCAGTTTTTATCTATTGTTGCTTTTGCTGGTGGTGAGAATGTTTGGAGCTCAATTCTCTCCCTTGTGGGACCAGGAAGAGGAAAGCCATAGACACGAGCAGCTGAAATATGTCTGCAAATGCTCCTTCCTTGAGATTTATAATGAGCAGATTACAGATTTATTGGAGCCTTCCTCTACTAATTTACAAGTAAAAATAGTCATTCTTTGTTTCATTCAATCATGTTGGTTTCTTCTTGTCTATTATTTGCATTTGTAGTGACTAGCACATGCAACAACATTTCATCAGTTAAGCTTCTAATTTTCAAGGTATATTGTTTTTTGTGCAGTTGAGAGAAGATGTTGGAAAGGGTGTATATGTTGAAAACCTTACAGAGATTGAAGTGACAAATGTGCATGATGTTGTTCAACTTTTGCTTCTGGTACTTTACAAGACAAGTCTCTTTATGTTCAATTTGATTAGTTCAAATTTAAGCCAATTATTTGCATTTAACTTAAAATTGTCATGGTTCTTGTGATTATCAAGGGAGCTGCAAACAGAAGAGTTGCAGCGACCAATATGAATTGCGAGAGTAGTAGATCACATAGTGTTTTTACCTATGTAATTGAGAGCCAATGGGAAAAGGACTCCATGGCCAACATTCGTTATGGAGGGCTTAATCTAGTGGCTCTAGCTGGTTCAGAGAGGTATCTTAAAACCTGCATTTTGTTAAAGCCAGATCTTTTTTAAGTTTTACAGAACCATTTTCCAGACTGTTAGCTGATCGTTCTTTGTTAACTTTAAAATAGGCAGAAAAGATCTGGTGCAGAAGGCGATTGTCTGAAAGAAGCTGCCAACATTAATAAATCCTTGTCAACTCTTGGGAATCATGTGCCGAAGAATCAACATCAGTCTTGAAATTAGCAAAGACCAGCAAACCAATTGTGTGCTGTTAAGTTCCACTAGAGGACAACTTACATTGCTGAGGGTAGAAAAAATATTCTCTGCCATTTTGATTTTTTCAAATGCATTTGAAGAATGAAAATCCATGAG
Organism: Pseudotsuga menziesii; assembly: GCA_001517045.1. Lineage (NCBI taxonomy): Eukaryota > Viridiplantae > Streptophyta > Pinopsida > Pinales > Pinaceae > Pseudotsuga > Pseudotsuga menziesii. Next base: position 22,873 of record LPNX011027609.1, on the reverse strand, counting down.
AAGAACTTCCAAATGAAATAGGGATGGAAGACTTGCACAAACTTCTTGGATATTTAAGCACCCTGAATATGTAGCTTTCACTTTCTCAACAATAAAACCAGCGTAGCCTTTGCAGATTTTGAGTCTTAAGGAGTCATCTCCCAAACTGGACCCTGTGGATTTCCTCATAATAAGAATGCGAGCTACAAGAACAAGAGAATCATCAGTATAAGCAAACCGTTGCTATAATTTGCAACGTTTTTGTGTTTGTGACTAGAATTAACTACAACCTTCTAACTGCTATATACAAGCTCATCTAGAAGTTATCAACAGAGAATAAAAAGACATGAATTCCTTGTGCTCAGAAAAAAAATGTCATACCATGGTGAACTCTCTTATTGGAGTTTACCTGTTGAAGAAGATGGTTTATAAACAATATAATGATTTAAATCTAACGTTTAATTATTTACCTACCTATTGTTTTGGACTTAATAGAATTGGGAATGACTGTTTATGATTTTCATATGTAGGTAATGGATACATGGCTTGCTTATGCACCAGTGAAAAATAATCCAGAAGATGCTGCCAAGGTAGATCTCTTCTCATCTGTGAATCTTGTGAGGAAATGTTCTTGTATTGTGTGTTGATTTAAACAGGCAATCCCATAGGTTTTGTCATGTTTTGTTATGATGGCTGAACTATACTTTTTTTTCTGTGGAAATTCATCAACCTAGGTAGTATTGTCAACTAGGCAGATTCCTTTTCAAAACAGTAATGTAGTCAAGTTGTTTACCTGAAACAACCATCTTCATCATAAATAAGAGATAATGGGATTTTTTTAGGATGCCACCATACATTGGACTAGACTAGGAGTCTAGGACTTTCCTTTGGCATTATTGCTTGATAAATTTTCTACACTTTAGATCTACAGATATATAGTGATGATAGAATGATCCCAACAGTCAAGACCATTATCTAGTTTAAAGTTTAGGGTCTACTACTAAAGTGTATTTTTGTCCTATGTGAACACTTTCTAGTGTAGTAAGCAAAGATCAATAGATGATACTTTAGACACTAAACATATTTCTTTTTGTTGGCATTGCCCCTTCTGTAGGGCACTCCTAGTCTCCTCTAGTCATTCAGATGTGTTTCCTTCCCATTATTTATAATAAATTTATTTCCCACTAACATTTTTATATTTGGGCAGTTGAGTTGTTCCTTCGCATCATATAATGATCTTGTAGGCTACCTTATTACGTAATATCCTGAACACAATTTTGCATTCAGTGGTTCAACTTCAAAGGTTCAGAGATATATCAATAAGTTGTTGCATAAGTCCTCTTCAAAGGGCATAATTGTTGGCTTCCCTGGAAATTGTGTATATTGTAAATATCTTACCCCACAGAGGGATCCATTTCTAATAATAATCCAAAAGATCAGAATTTTCTTCTTTTTCCACCAAGTTTTTTGGTGTATCCCAGTGGGCCCATAAAGATGATAATAGAATGCTAGTTTAAAGGAAATTGACCTTCGTTAGCTCCCACCATCCTACATGATATGCACGGGCATGAATTTGTAACTGCAATGTAACTTTGATCTGGTCAATCCTTTCACTTTTCTAGTGTTGCAGGCGAGTGGTCATCATTTTGACCATGTTCACACAAACCTGACACCTCCACTGTACAAATTTCCATATCCATTTGAACATGAAATCATCTGACCCTCTTGTGGTACCTGCAACATTCTCCCAAAATTCTAAAATTTTTTGGGACCCTCCTTTACTTCGAGTTATCCATTTTTCTTGCTTAGTTTCATGCTCTTGAGTTTTTCTTATGGACTTATGGCTCCTTCCCGAATTTTGAATGCTAGAAATTGACTGGTTTTTCATAGTTAAGATGCTTAAAGACTTCCATTGAAATTGAGTCCCTGTCATTTTGCAAAGCTTTTTGAAATTTCGTGCAAAGTTTTCATGTTGGGCGTTTTTCTCTTTGATTTTCCCGACCGTTGCGGGCGTCTTTCGTTTTCTATTTCTCTTGCCCGCCCCACCGTTGCGGGTGGCCTTCAGATCCTCCTAACCGTCTATTGTGCCGCTGTAGCGAAGGCTTTTTCGATTCATAGTTGGCTGTGTCGTGCCCGCCGTTGCAGGTGGCTTTCAGGACCGCGTGGGTTTATCACTACCGCCGTTGCGGGGAATCTCCGACTCTTGATGTTCTTTTCCGTAGCGGAGGATTGTTTATATCCGTCCCCACCATTGTGGACCATGTGGCATGACAAAACAATTGATTGTCGCCTCCGTTGCGGGCGGTGTCATGATGGGAGCGGTCCGCCGTTGCGGAGGTTTCCAGGCTCCAGGCTTCCGATATAGTTTCCGCCGATACCCAAGGTATGTTTTGAGCCATATTCGCCGTTGCGGGTGATAGAGTGGTATGAGGGGTCCGCCATTGCGGGTGGTATGAAGCTCGTGCCTCCCGACATAACTTTCGAAGCCGCCCCGATTGATGTGACTCCTCGCACGTGTGGTTTTGTTTATATATGTTGGGCGACAAACAGGGTTTTTTGTGGTTTTCGAAGGCGTTGTCGCGGTGAGACGAACTATCGAGTTTAGAAGCACGTGAGAGCTAGCGGTTGGTGTACCTGTGTCCAGGTGGCAGGAGGAGAAGTCTAGCCATCATCCGCTCCCTCATTTGGTGGATTGCCAGGTAGGATCTTGACTCTTAGCATCATTTTTTTTTAAGATTTATTTTACACGGTGGGGGTTTTAAGAATTGGACCCGTCGTCCCGTTGCGCTAGCACGGGCAGTTTTCTCCATTGGTTGGGTTTTCTTCGGTCGTCTACCTGATGGTTTGCGCCGTTGTGTTAGGGTTCCCGGGTTGAATAGCTTTGGTGGTTAGAGGAAGGGGGGTTTTTGCCTTTATTTTTAGAGCCCGCATTTCGGTTTTCTCTACCGTTTCAATCCCATTTTGAGCACGGAGGGGAAGCAGGGTGTAGGTGGCCGTCGTGCCGCCTGCACCCGGTTCAGTAGTAATGGGATCCATCAATGATGGGGTTTTGAGGCATAGATGGCCGTTACGCCATCTGCGCCAAACTTGATTGGGTGGACGAAATAGTAGGAGCTGCATTGCTGTTTTCTGTCTAGGGGTTGGGTTTGCACTAGCCACAGTCGCCAGGGTTTTTCTGACTCTCTGTTTACAGTTCGGGGTTGTGCGTCGTCTCGGTGGGAATTGGGGATGGCGTGACCTAGTTTTTCTATTGAACGCTGAAAACCTTGGTAGGGTAAAAAGGAAGGGTAGCATGAGTCGGCTTTGATCAAGATGCCTGGTCCAGAGATGGGCTCGTTTCCCATCGAGGTGGGTGAAGAAGGTTATCAACATAATATATTTGCTCCGCTGATTAGTCGCGTGCGTTCCATGGGCCGTAGGTCTGAAGTATCGACTGGTTAAGCCTAGGGCTTTTATTTGTTCTCTCTGTGTGATAGGCAGTGAAATGATGGTTGTATGATGCATCTGCATAGATTTTGCTCATGTCGCTTCTATATATCAATTTCATAAGAATGAAAATCCTCGTAATAACGTATTTTCTTGCCAACCTCAATATGACTGATAATCTAATGCATGTGGGATAAATCATAAAACAACTCATTCATAAGACCTGGTGAAGATGTGCTACAATAAAAATTTATCATGCTCATAACACATTGCACAGCACTTCATATTTGTGAATTGTTCAGTATGAAAGCTGAAGGTTGATTGTATGCACTGATATAATTCTAATATACCTAAAAGAGAGTAAACTGTTGCATAAAGTTCATAAATTTGAATTACTCAATACCATGATGCTATACGTTGCAGGAAGATCTTAAAATGTCTAAGAGACAGAAAAAGAAGGCCCCAGCAGTAGAGGAGGTGCCAACACCAGATACAGAAGCAAGAATTGAATACATTTATGAGGACACCCAATGCGTTACAGGGGTGGAGCCGGAATACAAATGGGGAGATATTTACAGGCTGATTTCCCGCAGGGAAGTCCCGGATATGGGGCTTGAGGAGGCACCCATATATGCCAATATAGAGAAATCAGCTATCATGAAGGTCGCCACTAGACCAGAGCTATTCCCATGCTCCGAGTTAATGAGATGGGTGCTACCACATACAAACCACAATTCAATGCTCATCTGTAACGTTGATGGCCAGGGCTATGCTGCATTTAGCCCTGGATATGTAGCTTTAGCTTACCATCTACCAGAGCCTCAGCTTTTCCTTACAGATAGATGGCTGGAGGACCTCCGGATGGACCTTGTAGAGACCTTGAAAAGAATGCTCTTACCGGGCAAGATCTTCCGACATAGAGTGAATGAAGATTATGACACAGCCACTCTCAGGCCCACTTACAGGTTCATAGCTTTAATGCTAAACAGAATCTTTGGGAGGGCAAATGGCAGACTGTTTAAGTTTGAATGGGTACCCCTAATGTTTCTTATAGCAACAGAAGGAACCATTTTCAATTGGGCGAGCATAGTCTCCAGCAACCTCTCCTCTTGTGTGGCTGCAGCTTCAGAAGGAAAGGAACGGAGAAGGTCTGAATTTTACATGAGCTCAATCCTAATCGATTGCATACTATGCCACCAGTCTTTCCCCGGGCTTAAATGTGTTTGGGAGAAGAATAGGATGCCCGTATATGCAGCATATAGAATGTTGGGGGCTAATCAATACCATAATTTCTATC